>CM056603.1:2336552-2591140 GCA_029721355.1 Tegillarca granosa
GGTTTCCCTTCTTTATATTTCATTGTAAGCCATTTTTACAACAGAATTCTAGGTTTTTATGGGTTTCCTTCTTTATTATTCATTGTAAACCTTTTTACAAACAGAATTCTAAGGTTTTATGAAGGTTTCCCTTCTTATATTTCATTGTAAGCCTTTTTACAACAGAATTGTAGGTTTTATGTAGGTTTCCCTTCTTTTTATTTCATTGTAAGCCTTTTTACAACAGAATTGTAGGTTTTTATGAAGGTTTCCCTTCTTTATATTTCATTGTAAGCCTTTTTAAAACAGAATTGTAGGTTTTTTAAGGTTTCCCTTCTTTATATTTCAGGTAAGCCTTTTTACAACAGAATTGTAGGTTTTTATGAAGGTTTCCCTTCTTTATATTTCATTGTAAGCCTTTTTAACAACAGAATTGTAGGTTTTTATGAAGGTTACACTTCTTTATATTTCATTGTAACCCTTTTACAACAACTGTAGGTTTTTATGAAGGTTTCCCTTATATTTCATTGTAAGCCTTTTACAACAGAATTGTAGGTTTTTTATGAAGGTTTCCCTTCTTTATATTTCATTTTAAGCCTTTTTACAACAGAATTGTAGGTTTTTATGAAGGTTTCCCTTATATTTCATTGTAAGCCTTTTTACAACAGAATTGTAGGTTTTATGAAGGTTTCCCTTCTTTATATTTCATTGTAAGCCTTTTTACAACAGAATTCTAGGTTTTTATGAACGTTTCCCTTCTTTATATTTCATTGTAAACCTTTTTACAACAGAATTCTAAGTTTTTATGAAGGTTTCCCTTCTTTATATTTCATTGTAAGCCTTTTTACAACAGAATTGTAGGTTTTATGAAGGTTTCCCTTCTTTATATTTCATTGTAAGCCTTTTTACACAGAATTGTAGGTTTTTTATGAAGGTTTCCCTTCTTTATATTTCATTGTAAGCCTTTTTACAACAGAATTGTAGGTTTTTATGAAGGTTTCCCTTCTTTATATTTCATTTTAAGCCTTTTTTACAACAGAATTGTAGGTTTTTATGAAGGTTTACCTTCTTTATATTTCATTGTAAGCCTTTTTACAACAGAATTGTAGGTTTTTATGAAGGTTACACTTCTTTATATTTCATTGTAACCCTTTTACAACAACATTGTAGGTTTTTATGAAGGTTTTCCCTTATATTTCATTGTAAGCCTTTTTACAACAGAATTGTAGGTTTTTATGAAGGTTTCCCTTCTTTATATTTCATTTTAAGCCTTTTTACAACAGAATTGTAGGTTTTTATGAAGGTTTCCCTTATATTTCATTGTAAGCCTTTTTACAACAGAATTGTAGGTTTTATGAAGGTTTCCCTTCTTTATATTTCATTGTAAGCCTTTTTACAACAGAATTCTAGGTTTTTATGAACGTTTCCCTTCTTTATATTTCATTGTAAACCTTTTTACAACAGAATTCTAAGTTTTTATGAAGGTTTCCCTTCTTTATATTTCATTGTAAGCCTTTTTACAACAGAATTGTAGGTTTTATGAAGGTTTCCCTTCTTTATATTTCATTGTAAGCCTTTTTACAACAGAATTGTAGGTTTTTATGAAGGTTTCCCTTCTTTATATTTCATTGTAAGCCTTTTTTACAACAGAATTGTAGGTTTTTATGAAGGTTTCCCTTCTTTATATTTCATTTTAAGCCTTTTTACAACAGAATTGTAGGTTTTTATGAAGGTTTACCTTATATTTCATTGTAAGCCTTTTTACAACAGAATTGTAGGTTTTATGAAGGTTTCCCTTCTTTATATTTCATTGTAAGCCTTTTTACAACAGAATTGTAGGTTTTTATGAAGGTTTCCCTTCTTTATATTTCATTGTAAACCTTTTTACAACAGAATTCTAAGTTTATATGAAGGTTTCCCTTCTTTATATTTCATTGTAAGCCTTTTTTACAACAGAATTGTAGGTTTTATGAAGGTTTCCCTTCTTTATATTTCATTGTAAGCCTTTTTACAACAGAATTGTAGGTTTTTATGAAGGTTTCCCTTCTTTATATTTCATTGTAAGCCTTTTTAGAACAGAATTGTAGGTTTTTATTAAGGTTTCCCTTCTTTATATTTCATTGTAAGCCTTTTTACAACAGAATTGTAGGTTTTTATGAAGGTTTCCCTTCTTTATATTTCATTGTAAGCCTTTTTACAACAGAATTGTAGGTTTTTATGAAGGTTTCCCTTCTTTATATTTATAACAGAATTGTAGGTTTTTATGAAGGTTTCCCTTCTTTATATTTCATTGTAAGCCTTTTTACAACAGAATTGTAGGTTTTTATGATGGTTTCCCTTTTTTTTAATTTCATTGTAAACCTTTTTACAACATAATTCTAAGTTTATATGAAGGTTTCCCTTCTTTATATTTCATTGTAAACCTTTTTACAACAGAATTCTAAGTTTTTATGAAGGTTTCCCTTC
This sequence comes from Tegillarca granosa, assembly GCA_029721355.1. Classification (NCBI taxonomy): domain Eukaryota; kingdom Metazoa; phylum Mollusca; class Bivalvia; order Arcoida; family Arcidae; genus Tegillarca; species Tegillarca granosa. Next base: position 2,338,998 of record CM056603.1, read on the forward strand.
TTTATATTTCATTGTAAGCCTTTTTTACAACAGAATTGTAGGTTTTATGAAGGTTTCCCTTCTTTTTATTTCATTGTAAGCCTTTTTACAACAGAATTATAGGTTTTATAAAGGTTTCCCTTCTTTTTGTTTCATTGTAAGCCTTTTTACAACAGAATTGTAGGTTTTTATGAAGGTTTCCCTTCTTTATATTTCATTGTAAGCCTTTTTACAACAGAATTGTAGGTTTTATGAAGGTTTCCCTTCTTTATATTTCATTGTTAGCCTTTTTACAACAGAATTGTAGGTTTTTATGATGGTTTCCCTTCTTTATATTTCATTGTAAGCCTTTTTACAACAGAATTGTAGGTTTTTATGAAGGTTACACTTCTTTATATTTCATTGTAAGACTTTTTACAACAGCATTGTAGGTTTTTATGAAGGTTTCCCTTATATTTCATTGTAAGCCTTTTTACAACAGAATTGTAGGTTTTTATGAAGGGTTCCCTTGTTTATTTTTCATTTTAAGCCTTTTTACAACAGAATTGTAGATTTTTATGAAGGTTTCCCTTATATTTCATTGTAAGCCTTTTTACAACAGAATTGTAGGTTTTTATGAAGGTTTCCCTTCTTTATATTTCATTGTAAGCCTTTTTACAACAGAATTCTAGGTTTTTATGAACGTTTCCCTTCTTTATATTTCATTGTAAACCTTTTTACAACAGAATTCTAAGTTTTTATGAAGGTTTCCCTTCTTTATATTTCATTGTAAGCCTTTTTACAACAGAATTGTAGGTTTTATGAAGGTTTCCCTTCTTTATATTTCATTGTAAGCCTTTTTACAACAGAATTGTAGGTTTTTATGAAGGTTTCCCTTCTTTATATTTCATTGTAAGCCTTTTTACAACAGAATTGTAGGTTTTTATGAAGGTTTCCCTTCTTTATATTTCATTGTAAGCCTTTTTACAACAGAATTGTAGGTTTTTATGAAGGTTACACTTCTTTATATTTCATTGTAAGCCTTTTTACAACAGAATTGAAGGTTTTTATGAAGGTTTCCCTTCTTTATATTTCATTGTAAGCCTTTTTTACAACAGAATTCTAGGTTTTTATGAAGGTTTCCCTTCTTTATATTTCATTGTAAGCCTTTTTACAACAGAATTCTAGGTTTTTATGAAGGTTACACTTCTTTATATTTCATTGTAAGCCTTTTTATACGCCCGTCATATGACGGGACATATTATGTTACGGTGCTGTCCGTCCGGGCGGGCGGGCGTCTGTTAACAATTTGTATTCCGTTCAATAGAGACCACAAACATTTATGGATTCAAATGAAATTTGGTATACAGCTTTACCATGGTAATACCTTGTGCAAGTTCGAATTACAACTTTTTCGGATTATTTTTGGAGGAGTTATGCCCCTTTTTTAACTTAGAAATTTTTGTATGTATGACCATGTGGTTTCCGATCATCAGAGCCTACAACTATTTATGGATTCAAATGAAATTTGGTATACACATTTACGATGTTATTATCTGGTGCAAGTTCGAATTACAACTTTTTCAGATTATTTTTGGAGGAGTTATGCCCCTTTTTTAACTTAAAACACCTTTTTATCATACTGCACAGATCACGACAACAGTTCAAATTATAATTAAGCTTTATAGATATAAATTATTTCAGGTTGGTTAAAAAAAAAGTTCTCAAAACATTTCAGACAAAAAATGTATTTGTTTCCTAAAATCTTCCTGCATGCAATGCTTAACACATGAAAACACTGCCATGACCTAACATTATATTTTAAACTTCTTCCTTCCTGGAAATGAATATGAATTATATAGCAGTCTACCACTATCCATTTAGCAATATATTTTTACATACATATATCCTTGTTGTAATTATACTTCTCAGTAAAGAATGGAACAATCTAGAGGATTAGTGACGAATTCATTCGGAACATCCTCTGGATGTGAAATGATAAAGGCGACAACTTTCTCCTTTTTAGCAGCATATATTTGCATCTTGGGGACCTTGAAAACTCCTCGATAGATTTTGCTAAAAATTTCTGAGGTTATGGAGTCTAATGCGATCTAGCTATCTAACTTGGTGAAATTTTTGGGAAAAATCGGTATCATACTTAATTTTGGGGTCAAACATGCAAAAAATGAATTTTTCCAAAAAACAATTACGTTTAACGCACTCCTGTTCAATAACAGTTCATTGTACGAAAAAGTTGTCCATTGACCGAAAAATGTTTAAGATCTGACGGAAAAGACGGTATTTTTATATTTTTTCTATCTTTTACATAAAATCCACAATAACTGTTTAAAGTCGGCGCTATCATCCAAAAACAATTTAACGTACCGTTTTGAATTCGTACCCATATTAAAGTAACCAATTCTTTACCAAATTATTGGCAGGTTTGGCACTTATCCGTTAGGTCTGTGTCAAACTTTTGAGTGGCAAGTTCTGTGGATGAGCTCTACTGATAGAAATCCTCTAGATTGTTCCATTCTTTCCCGCGAAACCCCTAAAGGTGTCGCCACACTAGTAAATAGTACTACTCGATCAATATAACACGGGCGTATAATGCTACGCTCGGCAGTGCTCTTGTTACAACAGAATTCTAGGTTTTTATGAAGGTTTCCCTTCTTTATATTTCATTGTAAGCCTTTTTACAACAGAATTGTAGGTTTTTATGAAGGTCCCCTTATATTTCATTGTAAGCCTTTTTACAACAGAATTGTAGGTTTTTATGAAGGTTACACTTCTTTATATTTCATTGTAAGCCTTTTTACAACAGAATTGTAGGTTTTTATGAAGGTTTCCCTTCTTTATATTTCATTGTAAGCCTTTTTACAACAGAATTGTAGGTTTTTATGAAGGTTTCCCTTATATTTCATTGTAAGCCTTTTTACAACAGAATTGTAGGTTTTTATGAAGTTTTCCCTTATATTTCATTGTAAGCCTTTTTACAACAGAATTGTAGGTTTTTATGAAGTTTTCCCTTATATTTCATTGTAAGCCTTTTTACAACAGAATTGTAGGTTTTTATGAAGGTTTCCCTTCTATATCTTTTATTGTAAGCCTTTTTACAACAGAATTGTAGGTTTTTATGAAGGTTTCCCTTCTTTATATTTCATTGTAAGCCTTTTTACAACAGAATTATAGGTTTTTATGAAGGTTTCCCTTCTTTATATTTCATTGTAAGCCTTTTTACAACAGAATTGTAGGTTTTTATGAAGGTTTCCCTTCTTTATATTTCATTGTAAGCCTTTTTACAACAGAATTCTAGGTTTTTATGAAGGTTACACTTCTTTATATTTCATTGTAAGCCTTTTTACAACAGAATTGAAGGTTTTGATGAAGGTTTCCCTTCTTTATATTTCATTGTAAGCTTTTTTACAACAGAATTGTAGGTTTTATGAAGGTTTCCCTTCTTTATATTTCATTGTAAGCCTTTTTACAACAGAATTGTAGGTTTTTATGAAGGTTTCCCTTATATTTCATTGTAAGCCTTTTTACAACAGAATTGTAGGTTTTTATGAAGGTTTCCCTTCTTTATATTTCATTGTAAGCCTTTTTACAACAGAATTGTAGGTTTTTATGAAGGTTTCCCTTATATTTCATTGTAAGCCTTTTTACAACAGAATTGTAGGTTTTTATGAAGGTTTCCCTTCTTTATATTTCATTGTAAGCCTTTTTACAACAGAATTGTAGGTTTTTATGAAGGTCCCCTTATATTTCATTGTAAGCCTTTTTACAACAGAATTGTAGGTTTTTATGAAGGTTTCCCTTCTTTATATTTCATTGTAAGCCTTTTTACAACAGAATTCTAAGTTTTTATGAAGGTTTCCTTTCTTTATATTTCATTGTAAGCCTTTTTACAACAGAATTGTAGGTTTTTATGAAGGTTTCCCTTCTTTATATTTCATTGTAAGCCTTTTTACAACAGAATTGTAGGTTTTTATGAAGGTTTCCCTTATATTTCATTGTAAGCTTTTTTACAACAGAATTGTAGGTTTTATGAAGGTTTCCCTTCTTTATATTTCATTTTAAGCCTTTTTACAACAGAATTGTAGGTTTTTATGAAGGTTTCCCTTCTTTATCTTTTATTGTAAGCCTTTTTACAACAGAATTGTAGGTTTTTATGAAGGTTTCCCTTCTTTATATTTCATTGTAAGCCTTTTTACAACAGAATTATAGGTTTTTATGAAGGTTTCCCTTCTTTATATTTCATTGTAAGCCTTTTTACAACAGAATTGTAGGTTTTTATGAAGGTTTCCCTTCTTTATATTTCATTGTAAGCCTTTTTACAACAGAATTCTAGGTTTTTATGAAGGTTACACTTCTTTATATTTCATTGTAAGCCTTTTTACAACAGAATTGAAGGTTTTTATGAAGGTTTCCCTTCTTTATATTTCATTGTAAGCCTTTTTACAACAGAATTGTAGGTTTTTATGAAGGTTTCCCTTATATTTCATTGTAAGCCTTTTTACAACAGAATTGTAGGTTTTTATGAAGGTTTCCCTTCTTTATATTTCATTGTAAGCCTTTTTACAACAGAATTCTAGGTTTTTATGAAGGTTACACTTCTTTATATTTCATTGTAAGCCTTTTTACAACAGAATTGAAGGTTTTTATGAAGGTTTCCCTTCTTTATATTTCATTGTAAGCCTTTTTACAACAGAATTGTAGGTTTTTATGAAGGTTTCCCTTCTTTATATTTCATTGTAAGCCTTTTTACAACAGAATTGTAGGTTTTTATGAAGGTTTCCCTTATATTTCATTGTAAGCCTTTTTACAACAGAATTGTAGGTTTTTATGAAGGTTTCCCTTCTTTATATTTCATTGTAAGCCTTTTTACAACAGAATTGTAGGTTTTTATGAAGGTTTCCCTTATATTTCATTGTAAGCCTTTTTACAACAGAATTGTAGGTTTTTATGAAGGTTTCCCTTCTTTATATTTCATTGTAAGCCTTTTTACAACAGAATTGTAGGTTTTTATGAAGGTTTCCCTTATATTTCATTGTAAGCCTTTTTACAACAGAATTATAGGTTTTTATGAAGGTTTCCCTTATATTTCATTGTAAGCCTTTTTACAACAGAATTGTAGGTTTTTATGAAGGTTTCCCTTCTTTATATTTCATTGTAAGCCTTTTTACAACAGAATTCTAGGTTTTTATTTCCTTTTAAAGCAGTATGTTATTTTCTTTTTAAAAGTAAGTTCATTGCCTTCAGCCAAATGAGTAAATTAAATCTCTTCAACCTTCTTGATATCAGGTTTTATGGAAAATGTAGAGCTTCTGTCTTTTGTAATACAAAAGAAAAAGGAAGTGGGGTGGACTAATGGTGTTAAATACAAGTCAGGTTTTTTTATAGATGGATAGTGGAGAAAATCATCTCACAAATACTAAAAGAAATTTACTTCCGTGCAAACAAACTGACAGATTATAGGATTTGTTTAGGCGGTATTCAAACATAAACACTGAGAAAAAACGTAATCTGTAAGCATTTATTTTAGACCACTCGACCTGACCAAGGCCCTGCATTTAAAATATATATAATGCATGAATATATATATGTTATTTTTGTAAAATTTTTCATTGGGGGGGGGGGGGGGGGGAGGGATTTTGCTATTTTCCTGGATAAGTTAAACCCACACAGTTAAATGTCAATAAATAATTATAATAACCAAGGCCCCAAATGGGATTAATTTCAATTAAACTCAATTCCAGGAAATTTTCTCCCAACAAAATTCTTTTAAAATTTCAAAACCACAGAATTTTAACACTGAATGTTAATGATTCTATATTATATATAGTTGGTCAAAAATATGTTTCATCCTATCGATTTCCAGGAAGTCCTAAATTAATGACTTATTAAAATCTAATGAAAAAATTGATTAAATGTATATAATCATTCATTCATTTTGGCATTTTTATTACCAAATCAGAGTTAAATTTCATCCTGTCCATAAAATAGATAAATCTGTTCTTAGACTGTATATCAATTCATAGACTGATCAGGTAAAAATGATACAACTAGTACATGTATATCAATTCATAGACTGATCAGGTAAAAATGATACAGCTAGTACATGTATATCAATTCATAGACTGATCAGGTAAAAATGATACAACTAGTACATGTATATCAATTCATAGACTGATCAGGTAAAAATGATACAACTAGTATATGTATATCAATTCATAGACTGATCAGGTAAAAATGATACAACTAGTATATGTATATCAATTCATAGACTGATCAGGTAAAAATGATACAACTAGTATATGTATATCAATTCATAGACTGATCAGTTAAAGATTATACAACTAGTACATGTATATCAATTCATAGACTGATCAGGTAAAAATGATACAACTAGTACATGTATATCAATTCATAGACTGATCAGGTAAAATGATACAACTAGTACATGTATATCAATTCATAGACTGATCAGGTAAAAATGATACAACTAGTATATGTATATCAATTCATAGACTGATCAGATAAAAATGATACAACTAGTAAATGTATATCAATTCATAGACTGATCAGGTAAAAATGATACAACTAGTATATATATATCAATTCATAGACTGATCAGGTAAAAATGATACAACTAGTACATGTATATCAATTCATAGACTGATCAGGTAAAAATGATACAACTAGTAAATGTATATCAATTCATAGACTGATCAGGTAAAATGATACAACTAGTATATGTATATCAATTCATAGACTGATCAGGTAAAAATGATACCACTAGTACATGTATATCAATTCATAGACTGATCAGGTAAAAATGATACAGCTAGTACATGTATATCAATTCATAGACTGAGCAGGTAAAAATGATACAACTAGTAAATGTATATCAATTCATAGACTGATCAGGTAAAAATGATACAACTAGTAAATGTATATCATTTCATAGACTGATCAGGTAAAATGATACAACTAGTACATGTATATCAATTCATAGACTGATCAGGTAAAAATGATACAACTAGTAAATGTATATCAATTCATAGACTGATCAGGTAAAATGATTCAACTAGTACATGTATATCAATTCATAGACTGATCAGGTAAAAATGATACAACTAGTAAATGTATATCAATTCATAGACTGATCAGGTAAAATGATACAACTAGTACATGTATATCAATTCATAGACTGATCAGGTAAAATGATACAACTAGTAAATGTATATCAATTCATAGACTGATCAGGTAAAAATGATACAACTAGTACATGTATATCAATTCATAGACTGATCAGGTAAAAATGATACAACTAGTATATGTAAATCAATTCATAGACTGATCAGGTAAAATGATACAACTAGTACATGTATATCAATTCATAGACTGATCAGGTAAAAATGATACAACTAGTATATGTAAATCAATTCATAGACTGATCAGGTAAAAATGATACAACTAGTATATGTATATCAATTCATAGACTGATCAGGTAAAAATGATACAACTAGTACATGTATATCAATTCATAGACTGATCAGGTAAAAATGATACAACTAGTACATGTATATCAATTCATAGACTGATCAGGTAAAAATGATACAACTAGTACATGTATATCAATTCATAGACTGATCAGGTAAAAATGATACAACTAGTATATGTATATCAATTCATAGACTGATCAGGTAAAAATGATACAACTAGTATATGTATATCAATTCATAGACTGATCAGGTAAAAATGATACAACTAGTATATGTATATCAATTCATAGACTGATCAGGTAAAAATGATACAACTAGTAAATGTATATCAATTCATAGACTGATCAGGTAAAAATGATACAACTAGTACATGTATATCAATTCATAGACTGATCAGGTAAAAATGATACAACTAGTAAATGTATATCATTTCATAGACTGATCAGGTAAAAATGATACAACTAGTACATGTATATCAATTCATAGACTGATCAGGTAAAATGATACAACTAGTAAATGTATATCAATTCATAGACTGATCAGGAAAAATGATACAACTAGTAAATGTATATCAATTCATAGACTGATCAGGTAAAAATGATACAACTAGTTATGTATATCATTTCATAGAATGATCAGGAAAAAATGATACAACTAGTACATGTATATCAATTCATAGACTGATCAGGTAAAATGATACAACTAGTACATGTATATCAATTCATAGACTGATCAGGTAAAAATGATACAACTAGTACATGTATATCAATTCATAGACTGATCAGGAAAAAATGATACAACTAGTACATGTATATCAATTCATAGACTGATCAGGTTAAAATGATACAACTAGTAAATGTATATCATTTCATAGACTGATCAGGTAAAAATGATACAACTAGTACATGTATATCAATTCATAGACTGATTAGGTAAAATGATACAACTAGTACATGTATATCAATTCATAGACTGATCAGGAAAAATGATACAACTAGTAAATGTATATCATTTCATAGACTGATCAGGTAAAATGATACAACTAGTACATGTATATCAATTCATAGACTGATCAGGTAAAAGTGATACAACTAGTAAATGTATATCAATTCATAGACTGATCAGGTAAAATGATACAACTAGTACATGTATATCAATTCATAGACTGATCAGGTAAAAATGATACAACTAGTACATGTATATCAATTCATAGACTGATCAGGAAAAAATGATACAACTAGTACATGTATATCAATTCATAGACTGATCAGGTAAAAATGATACAACTAGTAAATGTATATCATTTCATAGACTGATCAGGTAAAAATGATACAACTAGTACATGTATATCAATTCATAGACTGATCAGGTAAAATGATACAACTAGTACATGTATATCAATTCATAGACTGATCAGGAAAAATGATACAACTAGTAAATGTATATCATTTCATAGACTGATCAGGTAAAATGATACAACTAGTACATGTATATCAATTCATAGACTGATCAGGTAAAAATGATACAACTAGTAAATGTATATCAATTCATAGACTGATCAGGTAAAATGATACAACTAGTACATGTATATCAATTCATAGACTGATCAGGAAAAAATGATACAACTAGTACATGTATATCAATTCATAGACTGATCAGGTAAAAATGATACAACTAGTACATGTATATCAATTCATAGACTGATCAGGAAAAATGATACAATTAGTACATGTATATCATTTCATAGACTGATCAGGTAAAAATGATACAACTAGTACATGTATATCAAGTCATAGACTGATCAGGTAAAAATGATACAACTAGTACATGTATATCAATTCATAGACTGATCAGGTAAAAATGATACAACTAGTACATGTATATCAATTCATAGACTGATCAGGTAAAAATGATACAACTAGTACATGTATATCAATTCATAGACTGATCAGGTAAAAATGATACAACTAGTACATGTATATCAATTGATAGACTGATCAGGTAAAAATGATACAACTAGTACATGTATATCAATTCATAGACTGATCAGGTAAAAATGATACAACTAGTACATGTATATCAATTCATAGACTGATCAGGTAAAAATGATACAGCTAGTATATGTATATCAATTCATAGACTGAACATGTAAAAATGATACAACTAGTACATGTATATCAATTCATAGACTGATCAGGTAAAAATGATACAACTAGTACATGTATATCAATTCATAGACTGATCAGGTAAAAATGATACAACTAGTACATGTATATCAATTCATAGACTGATCAGGTAAAAATGATACAACTAGTACATGTATATCAATTCATAGACTGATCAGGTAAAAATGATACAGCTAGTATATGTATATCAATTCATAGACTGATCAGGTAAAAATGATACAACTAGTACATGTATATCAATTCATAGACTGATCAGGTAAAAATGATACAACTAGTACATGTATAACATACAGAAAAAAATAACATATTTGTTAGATCAGACCTTTATAACTAACATTGTAGTTGGAGATATTGTTCACAAAAAGTCAAGAAGATGTCTCTTGTAAATTATAATATCTTTACAGAACCCCTGATTTGGTATTTATACAGATAATTTTTTTTTATTATTTGATATTGTATTTTGTCCATTATAATCTGTCAATATGAATTCACCGCTCTCTTTCCTAGTTTTCTAAACACATTCTGTGGTTTTGTTTGACTAAAATTACTACCGAATTAAGGTAGTTTCTCCTTGAGAAATAAGACTAAAATTTCCCAATTTGACAACTAAAATTCTCCAAAAGGCAACAGTGACACACAATCAAATAGTTTACGTTAAATCTAGTTGTCCAAAACTGTTCTGACAGACAAAAAATGTTTGAAATTGTCACAATTTAAAATCTTTGCAATGAATTTCAAAATATGTGACATAAAAAGGGTGTAAATTTTCCAGATTTGAAAGGTGGAAGGTAGTTTTTAAAAACCATAGCAAAATCACTGACATTTTATCACAACATTGACTGAGGAAATAAAATTTTTTCAGTGCAGAGTTATACTGTAAATGACAAGTTGTTGCTATATATAATAATTTAAAACTAATCCTTATTCATCATCACATGGTGTTTTATCATCTGTTACTCTACAAAACATTTAAAATTAAACTTAAACATTTAAAATTAAACTCAAATATATCATAATTTTATTTGACAGGCATTTGAATTAGAAAACGACTCAAATTTAGTCTTCAATAACAAGTATCTCATCATCTAAATGAGTGAAGAGGTCAAGACTGATCTGTTTACATCTTATAGTACATTTTTTACAAGTCACTGACCCTGTGTAATAGCAATTGTATATAGCAAAACACTCCTGTCCATTTGATCAAAGTGCATTTGTTCATGTTTACTAAACTTGCCTAAATTTCATCACTATCTCATGTTGAATTGAATCTTTTTGATATATATAGAAGTAATTCACGGCTAAAGAACATGTACTTGTATAACAATAGTTTATGTTAGCAGTTAACATGTATGAAACAAACAAACAAACAAAAAAACAAACAACTCATAAAAGACCAACACTGATCTCAAAACTCCTGATTTAATTGTGACAGATTTATTGACAGTAATAAGGCACAGATGTGTGGTTATAATACTAATAGGGAGTCAAACCATTCCACTTATTATTCATGTTTATAAAAACAAAATTGTAGTAGATTTTGATATGTTTTAATTTATAAATGACCTACAAATTACAATTTTTTTTTTTTTTTTTTTTTTTTTTTTTTTTTTTTTTTTTTTTTTATTGGCCCAGACTTAACTAATTTAGGGCAGGGCTGATGCCAGGGTTGGGTGCCCTGGGTTCATCACCCTAAATTTTCAATTTACAGACCACAATATATGTATATTTATGAATTTGGATGCCAAGTAACTGCTAATTTATCTATAATTTGGTTAACTTTTGTTACCTGAGTAGTTATTACTTAAGCAGTATGATACAAATCAAACATTTTAGATGCTGTTGCTGATACTGGATATCCAAACTCACTAACAATATATCAGTAATTTGCAATATAAAACTTAATAATATGCTTTTTCATTTGTAATGTTAATATATGTGATAATATATGTATTAAGTCTGTTTTTTTTTAAAGAGAGAAAGAGAGAGAGAGAGAGAGAGAGAGAGAGAGAAGAGAGAGAGAGAGAGAGAGAGAGAGAGAGAGAAGAGAGAGAGCAGCTCTTAACTAATAGACAATATTATAAATATATGATAGACAAGTTTAAACACAAGGATACACTATAAATGTTCAAAAATATTAATTAATAAGCTCCATTTTTCAAGAAAATTACTGATATTATATGTTTTTAAGTGCAATTACTTTTTCTACTTGAAAATAGAACTTCCAACATCTAATTAGTGCATTGAAATCTGGTTTTTGGCTTAAAATACTTTTTCTGTATATAAAATATTTTGCACAGATTATTAAATGATTAATAAGAATATTCTCATCAACCATTCCCAAAAGAATATCTTGTTTTGTGAAACTTGGTATTGGATAACCATGAAGTAATAATAGGGTTCTAAAATTGTTCCAAATGGGATACACAAATGGACAATCAAAAAACAAATGTTGTATTGTTTCTTCATCAGCGCAACTGAAGGAGCACTTTGGATTATCTACAATTTTTGAAAAATATAAGTATTTTTTGGTAGCAACAATTCTTTGTAGGCATTTATACTAAAACTCTCTCTGTTTGGCTTCAACAGTAGCCTTTATTGGTAACATAAAAATTTTATCCCATATCTGTCTGCTAAATGTACACTCAAATATTGTCTCCAATTTTCTAATACTCTTTACTTCAACATTTGCTACATTACAATTTAAAACCTGATATATATGTCTACATCCTTTTTTAGCTCACCTGAGCCAAAGGCTCAAGTGAGCTTTTCTGATCAAAATTTGTCTGTCGTCGTCGGCGTTGTCGTCGTCGTCGTCGTCTGCGTCGTCGTCGTCGTCGTCCGCGGCGTAAACTTTTACATTTTCAACTTCTTTTCTAAAACTATGAGGTAGATTTCAATGAAACTTGGTCAGATGCATATATGGGCCAGTGCAATTCAGATTTGTTCGTGACGTTGTCATGGCTCCCAAAACTAGGTCAGGGTGACCCATGGTTCCAAAAAACTTAAAAAAATCTTCTTCTCTGAAAGCGATGATGGGAGAAAAAATCTGATGTGATATTTAGCTTCTCTAGGGTCTTAAGCTTATAAATTGTTCATTTCATGAAATTTGGTAAAAAATTAGGTTACGCGTTTTTGCGTTTAATTTTGAAAATTTCGTAAAATGGCTTCAAATTATTATAACTTGACTATATGAATAGATATTGACATGGGGTTTTCAGTTTTGACTTTTTCTTGAAATAACCTTCAAAATGGGGTCAAGGTCAAAGTTCAAGGTCATGACCTAGTTTGTAATTTGTGCAGTTTTAGGCTTTTTTCTTCCAAATTATAAGAGATATATAATATTAAAACATTGTTAAAATGTTTAGCAGGACAAAATGTAAAAAGGTACAAAGTTTCGTAACTGTATGATAATGCATGTAGGAGTTGTTGCCCCTGAAATGCTATTTTTTTGCTAAAAAAGACTAAAATTGTGCGTTAGCTTGAAAACTATAAACTTTTTGTATAGGCATGTATTATAGAATATTGTAGGTATTGACACGACGAACATTTTGATATATGGCTCAAGGTCATACATTCAAAGGTCAAGGTCATAGGTGCATAAAAAGACTGAAATTGTTAATTATCTTGGAAACTATTAACTTTTTGTATTGGCATGTATATTAGATTATTGTAGGAATTGATATGGTGATCATTCTGATATAAGATTCAAGGTTTTACATTTGAATGTCAAGGTCATAGATGCATAAAAAGACCCAAATTGTTAATTATCTTGAAAACTATTAACTTTTTGCAAAGGTATATATACTAGAATTTTGTAGGTATTGATATGACAATCATTTTGATATGTGGCTCAAGGTCATACATTCAAAGGTCAAGGTCATAGGTGCATAAAAAGACTGAAATTGTTTATTATCTTGGAAACTATTAACTTTTTGTATGGCATGTATATTAGAATATTGTAGGAATTGATATGGTGATTATTCTGATATAAGATTCAAGGTTTTACATTTGAATGTCAAGGTCATAGATGCATAAAAAGACCCAAATTGTTAATTATCTTGAAAACTATTAACTTTTTGCAAAGGTATATATACTAGAATTTTGTAGGTATTGATATGACAATCATTTTGATATGTGGCTCAAGGTTCTACGTTTAAAGGTCAAGGTCATAGATGCATAAAAAGACTCAAATTGTTAATTATCTTGGAAACTATTAACTTTTTGTATGGCATGTATATTAGAATATTTTATGTATTTTTGCAAATGATTTTGGATATATCCTCAGGTTGGCCATGTCCTCAGGTGAGCGTTAAGGCCCATGGGCCTCTTGTTTGATTTTAGAATTGTTGAAACTGTTCGAGGTTTGCAGGGTCTTTGGATATTGGGTTTTGAAGTTTTTAAAATGTATTTCCAATCCAATGGTAATGATTTAATTAAACCTATATAATCCAGTTCTGTACCTTTTACATTATATCTTTTTCTTAATTCTTGAAAATCTAAAAAATCACCATTTGACATAATGTCATAAATAAACCTTATTCCTTTATTAAACCAATCTGATATAAAATCTCTTTTAAAGTTAGAATTGAACCACAGGGGCTGATTAATGATGTCCATAACACCATCGTTTTTATTGTACAAGTTCTGTGAAAATTTAAGAAAGGAAGCTAAAACATCAGACCAAAAGGGGTTTTTAACCAAAGGAAGTTTTGTTTTCAAAAATTTAGGTCCCATGTCAAATAATCTTCTGTCGATATAGAAGTTAAAAAATATATTCCAAGAATTATCTTTTAATAAAAGTCTTCTAATCCATGAGATTTTTAAGCTTTTTACAAAGTTAAATATATTGACCATATTTAACCCTCCACATTCATATGTGGACATAACTGTTTGACGTTTAATTTTGTCATTACCATTATTCCATAAAAATTTGAAAAATATTTGTTCAATTTCTTTTAAAAATTTAACCTTAGGGTCAGGTAATGAGGTTAAAAGATGGGTTATTTTTTAAAGAAGTAGCGTTTTAATTATTAGTATCTTTCCAGTAAGTGTCAGATTCCTCTGTCTCCATATTCCTACAAGTCTTTTTATTTCCTTAATTTTTTCTTCAAAATTTAAATCAATTATATTAGTCAAGTCTGAATTGAATTTAATTCCAAGAACTGTAAAGTGACTAGGATTCCAATTAAGTGAATACTCATTACACATTTTGTCCAAAGACCCTGCTTTAGCCCCAATCCAGACAACAATTGTTTTTTCTATGTTTATCTTTAACCCAGACATTCTATGAAACAAAAATAATATTCTAAGTGCCTCTTTTAATGATTTTTTTGAGCCATCTAAAAACAATGTTGTATCATCTACATATTGAGAAATTTTAAATATTTTATTAAAGATTCCTATACCATTTATGTTCTTGTTTTTTCTGATCATATTGCCAAGAACTTCAGCACACAGCAAAAAGAGGTAAGGAGATAAAGGATCTCCCTGGCGACAACCACGTTGAAGGTTAAAAAATTGGCCTATATGACCATTTTGAATAACACATGATTGTGCGTCTTTATAAAAAACGTTGATCCATCTTTTAATTGAACTGCCAAAGTAATAAAACTCGAGGATTTTAAATAAATAATTCCAAGAAACAGTGTCAAAAGCTTTTTCGAAGTCAATAAGTAAAATCATACCTGGGATATTTTGTTGCTTCGCTTCAAAAAACAAATTACAAATTTATTATGGATGATTGTCCCATATTACAAATTCTGTAAATTTCTTAATATGAGCATGCAGGGATAAATTATGGTACATACTTGTATAAATGTTTAATTTGTAAAACAATGTTATTATAGAACAGATTATTTAACAGTACCACCATTTTTTGTCCTGAAAAAAAACTTCAAAATATACATATCAGAAAATCAGACAAGACTTTGCCAAAGATTTATAATATTTTTGCTAAACTATAAACTTGGAACTTTGTTACATGAGAAATTGTATATATATGTAATTAACACTCATGATGTAAATTAACACAATTATGATAAGGAAATACCATGATTTATGTTACTGTTATGTTGAACATCAACCAAACAAAAATATTTGTGAATTTGATTAGAGCCTATAATTGCCCATGATTAGAGATCAAACGTATCAAATTAAATTGTAACCATTAACAGAACATTTAGGATGTATGTTAATACATAACAAATTGTATTCTATATCTTCTCATTGATACTATATGTGTTCTTGTCTTTATAACTGCTAATAAATTAATCAAGTTTTTATAGCCAGACATGCTATTATTGACATTTAAGTACAGTTCAGAGGTTTTGAAAATAATGTCAACTTAAGGTCAGGGGTTCATCTAATTCTGGCTATTTTAGTGTCAGATTTCATTGAAAAACAAATGAATTTTGACAACTGGTAAATGAAACAATACTGAATACATGAAGACTGTCCAATGGTCTAGAAGTTTTTATTACTATCAGTGGATCAAAGTTTTGTACAAGGTCTGCAGTATAATGGATGCCTTTCTTTAGTACAGGAACATTAAGTATTGATTACCTATAGACCATCATTGTCTTTGTGAGGTTCTAGTCTAACTACTTATTGTCTTTGTAAGGTTATAGTCTAATTACTTCACTATCTCCACTATAGTGTCTTTGTAAGGTTCTAGTCTAATTACTTCACTATCTCCACTATAGTGTCTTTGTGAGGTTCTAGTCTAATTACTTATTGTCTTTGTAAGGTTCTAGTCTAATTACTTCACTATCTCCACTAAAGTGTCTTTGTAAGGTTCTAGTCTAATTACTTCACTATCTCCACTATAGTGTCTTTGTAAGGTTCTAGTCTAATTACTTCACTATCTCCACTACAGTGTCTTTGTAAGGTTCTAGTCTAATTACTTCACTATCTCCACTATAGTGTCTTTGTAAGGTTCTAGTCTAATTACTTCACTATCTCCACTATAGTGTCTTTGTGAGGTTCTAGTCTAATTACTTATTGTCTTTGTAAGGTTCTAGTCTAATTACTTCACTATCTCCACTACAGTGTCTTTGTAAGGTTCTAGTCTAATTACTTCACTATCTCCACTATAGTGTCTTTGTAAGGTTCTAGTCTAATTACTTCACTATCTCCACTATAGTGTCTTTGTGAGGTTCTAGTCTAATTACTTATTGTCTTTGTAAGGTTCTAGTCTAATTACTTCACTATCTCCACTAAAGTGTCTTTGTAAGGTTCTAGTCTAATTACTTCACTATCTCCACTATAGTGTCTTTGTAAGGTTCTAGTCTAATTACTTCACTATCTCCACTATAGTGTCTTTGTGAGGTTCTAGTCTAATTACTTATTGTCTTTGTAAGGTTCTAGTCTAATTACTTCACTATCTCCACTAAAGTGTCTTTGTAAGGTTCTAGTCTAATTACTTCACCATCTCCACTATAGTGTCTTTGTAAGGTTCTAGTCTAATTACTTCACTATCTCCACTACAGTGTCTTTGTAAGGTTCTAGTCTAATTACTTCACTATCTCCACTACAGTGTCTTTGAAAGGTTCTAGTCTAATTACTTCACTATCTCCACTATAGTGTCTTTGCGAGGTTCTAGTCTAATTACTTATTGTCTTTGTAAGGTTATAGTCTAATTACTTCACTATCTCCACTACAGTGTCTTTGTAAGATTCTAGTCTAATTACTTCACTATCTCCACTATAGTGTCTTTGTAAGGTTCTAGTCTAATTACTTCACTATCTCCACTATATTGTCTTTGTAAGGTTCTAGTCTAATTACTTCACTATCTCCACTACAGTGTCTTTGTAAGGTTCTAGTCTAATTACTTCACTATCTCCACTATAGTGTCTTTGTAAGGTTCTAGTCTAATTACTTCACTATTTCCACTATAGTGTCTTTGTAAGGTTCTAGTCCAATTACTTCACTATCTCCACTATAGTGTCTTTGTAAGGTTCTAGTCTAATTACTTCACTTTCTCCACTACAGTGTCTTTGTAAGGTTCTAGTCCAATTACTTCACTATCTCCACTACAGTGTCTTTGTAAGGTTCTAGTCTAATTACTTCACTATCTCCACTATAGTGTCTTTGTAAGGTTCTAGTCTAATTACTTATTGTCTTTGTAAGGTTCTAGTCTAATTACTTCACTATCTCCACTACAGTGTCTTCATAAGGTTCTAGTCTAATTACTTCACTATCTCCACTATAGTGTCTTTGTAAGGTTCTAGTCTAATTACTTCACTATTTCCACTATAGTGTCTTTGTAAGATTCTAGTCTAATTACTTCACCATTTCCACTATTGTGTCTTTGTAAGGTTCTAGTCTTATTACTTCCCTATCTCCACTATAGTGTCTTTGTAAGATTCGAGTCTAATTACTTCACTATCTTCACTAAAGTTTCTTTGTAAGGTTCTAGTCTAATTACTTTACTATCTTCACTATAGTGTCTCTGTAAAGTTCTAGTCTAATTACTTCACTATCTTCACTATTGTGTCTCCATAAGGTTCTAGACTAATTACTTCACTATCTCCACTATAGTGTCTCTGTAAGGTTCTAGTCTTATTACTTCACTATCTTCACTATTGTGTCTCCATAAGGTTCTAGTCTAATTACTTTACTATCTTCACTATTGTGTCTCCATAAGGTTCTAGACTAATTACTCCACTATCTTCACTATAGTGTCTCTGTAAAGTTCTAGTCTAATTACTTCACTATCTTCACTATTGTGTCTCCATAAGGTTCTAGTTTAATTACTTCACTATCTTCACTATTGTGTCTCCATAAGGTTCTAGACTAATTACTTCACTATCTCCACTATAGTGTCTCTGTAAGGTTCTAGTCTAATTACTTCACTATCTCCTCTTTATATCTCGTTGGCCGAGTGGTCTCAAGAGTGAGCTTATGGATCACAGTGCCTCTCACCGCCTGGGTTTGAATCCCACTAGGGACATCCTATAGTGTGAGAAAGTTTGTCAGTTCGCTTGCCGAAGGTCGGTGGTTTTCTCCGGGCACTCCGGTTTCCTCCACCATCCCAGAACTGACCGCCTCAAAATAAATGAAAGATTCTTGACTGGGGCGTAAAACACCATTACTCCACTCACTATCTCCTCTATAGTTGTAGTCCTCAGTTAGCTTAAAATTTATCACAATGCTTTTCACTAAAAGGCAGAACCTAGTGTGAATTTTTTTTTTTTTTGTTTTTTTTGTTTTTTTTTTTTTTTGCTGAAAGTTGGTGGGATTTCTTTGGGAATTCTAGCAACCCCCCTCCCCCATACACCCTTTCTAATTGATACAATAACCAGACTCCAAAATTGAATTTTATGAGTATTTTATTTGTCTTTACAATGACCATCATCCAATGCCCTGTTAATATAATTCTTTGAACTATTATTTTAGGTGGATTATACTCAATATAAATGGAACATTGGTGAATGTTGTCCAGTTTGTTTATCAAATAGTTGCCAGGTCTCTGTGTTGAGAATGATAGAATATTTTACAGAACTTTGTCTACTTGGGTTTCTATTTCAGTAGAGTTAATTACTTTGAGTGTATTAACTAATGAACCACCCACTGGTCTGGTAATATATATAAACCAGTACATAAATCCCCGGTAGATGTAGTTTTATCATTTGTTTGTTTGTTTACAAGTGTCTGTATTGTCAGTGGAATAGATAATCTAAAAGATCTAAAGTATATCTACAAAATTGTGGTTAGATTTGATATAAAGGGTAAACGAGTTTCGTAAAGTTTTAATGAAATTCTTTTATCAAATGTTAAAGGTGTTAAAACAAAATTGTTCTGAATTCCATTCAAATTATATAGGAACTTGGCAGGTTGGTGACCAAGATGAAATTCACTTGCAAATCTGTGCTTTATTTGTGTTTAAGATTTTTAAATGGTAGGCTTTGCTAAGACAATGGCCAATGTTGTCAGAATGTAATACTTCTTTGATTGTCACAAAAATGAATGTTTTCTGCCATATTTTAAAGAAAACTAAAACTGACATGAAATAGCTTTAAATATAGCTCAGTGAAAAAAATCTGATTAAAATAAAGTCACTGTTAACAGGCTTAATTTTTACTGCTAATTGATTATAATAAATGAGTAGTATATTTATTTAGTTTGTGTAACATATTGAAGTTGCTTTGTTAGTTTTGCTGGTTTCAGTAAGGATACAGTTGATGTGTTTGATACATGTTGTCTGGTAGTGTTTTTGTTGCTTTGTTAGTTTTGCTGGTTTCAGTAAGGATACAGTTGATGTGTTTGATACATGTTATCTGGTAGTGATTTTGTTGCTTTGTTAGTTTTGCTGGTTTCAGTAAGGATACAGTTGATGTGTTTGATACATGTTATCTGGTAGTGGTTTTGTTGCTTTGTTAGTTTTGCTGGTTTCAGTAAGGATACAGTTGATGTGTTTAATACATGTTATCTGGTAGTGGTTTTGTTGCTTTGTTAGTTTTGCTGGTTTCAGTAAGGATACAGTTGATGTGTTTAATACATGTTATCTAGTAGTGTTTTTGTTTCTTCCTTTATTTTTTTTTTATTTACATCCTGCTGATTTTCAGATAACATCTCCAGGTTGATAATTAGTTGTTGCAGGTGTATGGATGTTTACTACATGTATCATAATGTACAAATTTAAATACACAAGGGAAATACAGATGCATTGATATTGACATATTCAGTATTTCAATCTGAATCTGCCATATAATTGTTTTACAGGCATGTGCTTGAAGTACATTATATTTGTATAGAGAGAAAAAATTTTTGGTATTTATGCGTCATGTAACTGCCATGTCATTATTGAAATCTATGAAACCAAAGACCTGTAGTCAGAATGACAGTCTTAAACTGTTCACTTGTTAGAGTTGAGTTATGGTTTTTAAAGTCCCAGTCAAAAATATTTTACTTATATTGAGACGTTGCCAGCTGTAGGCAAAAGTGCAGAAATTTTGCCTGTGCATTGCACTGATGGCATTATACAGCAGGGTTCTTTATAGTGCAAAGCCTACCGTGACACGGGACCTCATTTATTGTAAGTTCCCATCCAAAAGAACCATGACTTTCATTTCGTAATGCCAAGTGCTTGGCGAAAGAATAGTCACTACCCACTTTCAAGTCTTTGGTCAGACCCATTCAGGGTTTGAACCCATGATGTCCCACTTAAGGAGCAAGCACTCTACCAACTTAGCTACCGCAGTTGTCTGTTCAGTTTATAGAATACTGTAAATAAAACAATGCCAAGGCTTTAAGTTGTTTTAATGATTTTGTCAGTAATTGGGGGGGGGGGATAAATTTGGATTGTGAGCTCATTTATTTGCAACTTTGTTTGACTTAAGGATTGAAGGAAGGGATTGTAGACATACTTTAAATATCTCACTAAGTGTATGGCATACTATATATAATATGTTAAAACTGTTGTGATGTAGGTGTGTTTATGTTGACATAATGCACATCCTTTTTAAACCATGTCATAATCATGTCACAGGTAATGCATTGTATCTGTGTCACAGGTGTTGCTTAATTAATATCTTGTGGTTTATTTAAATACCTGGTAAAATATAATCAGTGTAAAAAAAGATTTGATTTCAGATTAGATAGAAACTCATATTTTTATTATTTTTGTGTTCTGTCTATTTTCAGATTGTTTGTATTATTATTATTATTATAAATAATTTATTTGCTTTAAGTGCATTTGCAGATTTACATTCATGAGAATTTTTATATTTTTCACACATTTTATGCATGTATTTTCTTTTATGCTAAGAACCACAAACATAGATCATAAATAAGTTATAAAACTCAGTCTATCAGTCTATGAAAATTTTATATCTCCAAATCAAGTAGCTGTAAAATGAATTTGAAAGAGATAGAGAAGGTTCTGTTTTGCCTAATTTAAAATGAAGTATTGCATGTATTATATTTTATCATGAAAGAGATGAACATTCATTTCAAAACTGGCTGTTGATCATCACTGGCTAGATGAACATTTCTGGAGATGAGTGTTGATCATCAATGGCTAGATGAACATTTCTGGAGATGAGTGTTGATCATCACTGGCTAGATGAACATTTCTGGAGATGAGTGTTGATCATCACTGGCTAGATGAACATTTCTGGAGATGAGTGTTGATCATCACTGGCTAGATGAACATTTCTGGAGATGAGTGTTGATCATCACTGGCTAGATGAACATTTCTGGAGATGACTGTTGATCATCACTGGCTAGATGAACATTTCTGGAGATGACTGTTAATCATCACTGGCTAGATGAACATTTCTGGAAATGACTGTTGATCACCACTGGCTAGATGAACATTTCTGGAAATGACTGTTGATCATCACTGACTATGACTTGATGAACATTTTTGGAGATGACTGTTGATCATCACTGACTAGATGAACATTTTTGGAGATGATTGTTGATCATCACTGACTAGATGAACATCTCTGGGGATGACTGTTGATCATCACTGACTAGATGAACATTTTTGGAGATGACTGTTGATCATCACTGACTAGATGAACATATCTGGAGATGACTGTTAATCATCACTGACTAGATGAAAATGTTAACACGAAATAAAACTTTAACTCATTGACAGATATTAAATTTGAAGATTATTTTATGTAGATGAACAGGTGAGCTTCACTGGTCTTTTGAATCATAAATGTATTTGAATATTCTCAAGGAAGTGATGTCAGTTAATTGTTACAGCTTGCTGTAGTAATACCTGATCAATATAATATGCACCTGTTGGTTCTCTTCACTCATACCTACAGGTAATTAATTTGACTTTTGTCACAGATATCTGTACATTGTCTGCACTGACTCACCTGTTTCTTATACAGGTGTATATATAGTGAAAGTAATGACATCAGTATTGACATTTGTCTATAGAATTGTTTAGGAACAATGAGGAACTAAGGGACCTACAATGTATTAAACTTAATTATTCTCATAATTACACTTTCATCTTGGATAAAATCAACAAGAAATCCTAAGGGCCTATAGAAGTTAATGTAACAGACAGTAGTCAATGAATAAAAACAACATGTGTATTGATACTGTAATTAACGAGTTATTTCTGGAACACATAAGTAGTAGTTTTACAGACATACTCAAAAATATTTGAATTTATATTTTGGTTTTATCCAATATATAACCTAACCCGGCTGTAGAAATTCCATAGACATATGTCCATGTCCATGTAAAATCCATGGATTTCCACGGAAATGCCACAAAAATCCATGGAAAGTGTGTACATGTCCATGGAAAAATAAATTTGCCATCTTTTTGGCCATGGACATGTACACACTTTCCATGGAATTTCTGTGGACATGTACATGGATTTTTGTGGCAAATTTTTGTCTGTCAATGAAAGTTTAACAAAATATACAAAGTTTCAGGCTCAGCATTTTCAACAAACTCTGTACGTGGAAATTCCATGGATATCCATGGCATTTTTCTCAAGTGTCTAGGTCAGCAATTCAAGTGCTTTGTTCATACAATTAGGAGGTTCTGCTAGACAACAACAAGAAAAAAGATGGCTGCCAAGTATGACTAGCATTTTTAGACATTTCATCTTTAGACTATACAAGACTAAGAAGGACATAAAATCTTATATTTTGTGGCAAAGTTACTGGATATTATACAAAGGAAACCTTTTTGAGATAATCGAATCTAGTGAAATTATAAGCAGACCATTGAAAGTGTCATTTGGGAATTATTTAGCTGTATTTTAAAGTATGGAAAGTGCCATGTGAGTTTAATTAACTTCATTCTATCATGTAACTAACATAAATGATACAGGCAACTATTTTTGTTATAAAGTTTAACTCAGATAAAAAATTAAAATAAAAAAATGATATATTAATTGTCATTAAGAATGAGCAATTAATCTTTTAAAGATCTGTATGAACATGAAATTATCATGAATAAAATACACTGGTGAGGTTCTAAAGACTTGATGTGATTTTGTTTAATAATTATTAAAACAGTCATAGGCAACAAAAAGTCACCAAATATGTCATTTCATAATTTCAGCAAAATGTGCTGACTCACAGAGTAGCCATTTTTTTCTTGATGCTGTCTATAAATACTTCATCTGGATGGATCACTTTTTAAAAATTTGACACTTATTTTCCATGTACAATGTACATGGATTTCCATGTACATCGACCATGGATTTGCCACGTACATGTCCACAGATTTGCCACGTACATGTCCATGGATTTGCCACGTACATGTCCACAGATTTGCCACGTACATGTCCATGGATTTGCCACGTACATGTCCACAGATTTGCCATGTACATGTCCATGGAATTTCCACGTACATGTCCATGGAATTTCCACGTACATACGGTTCCAATACTCCAAAATGTCCATGGATTTGCCACATACATTGTCCATAGAATTTCCACATACATGTCCATGGAATTTCCACGTACATATGGTTCCAATACTCCACACTTTCCATGTACGAAAAATCCATGGAAATTCCATGGATTCCATGGCAAATCTACACCCGGGAAGTTGTACTTCAGAAGATTATTTTTGTGTTTAATTTGAATTTATAAAGAGAGAGAGAGAGAGAGAGAGAGAGAGAGAGAGAGAGAGAGAAATTTAACTTCCTGTAAATAAAACCAAGTCTGCAATCCATAAGTTTGTCTTTAATTAACAAACCAAGATTGTTTTTTATAGCAAAAAATAAGTGCAAGTAGCACAGTTAGAGAATATGATTAAAATTGAAAAATACTTAAATGAAATCCGATCATACAATTCATCAGTGGTAGATAGATGTTTTATACTAAACTTATCTGTGAATTGATTAGTGCTTAGTTATGCTTGACAATCAGTTTTAAAAAAGTTGTTTGCTCTTTGTTTCTTGAGGACTTTTTCAACAAATACACATATGTATTTAACTTGGAAGTGGGAAGGAAGATGTTATTATCTGTTTGGCTTGGCGATGCACCAGATGTTTTATTTTAAAATATTTTGTTAATAGATAAAAGTAATGAAATTCATTAGAGAAGTATGTGTTTTTATGATAAATTATCTTATTCGTATAATGAATAAGCGTGCAATATTTATCTTGATTGTAAAGATGTGAATATGATGTTTATTGATAATATGATAAATTGCACCTTGAGGCTGTTTACATATGATGAGGAAGGGGGAGATAACTTGTAGTTGCTCGTCATAGAGTGATCACTGCAGAATGCCCATTACAAATGTATACATGTATTTCCTAGAAAGAGGAAAAGAAAAGTAAAGACATATCAGAGTCAACATAAATACATGTAATATACTTTTTAGGTTTTTGGGGAAATTGAATTTATGTTGTTTTACGCCCCAGTCTAGTTTCTTTCACTATATATAAGCAGTCAGTTCTTGGATGGTGGAGGAAACTGTAGTGCCTCAAGAAATCCACTGATCTTTTGCAAGCAAACTGACAAACATTCTCATACTAGGATCTGCCTGATTGGGATTCAAAACTAGGTGCTGAGAGGCAGTACAATAGTTATTATAGGGGAAACTAAATGAGAGAGAGAGAGAGAGAGAGAGAGAGAGAGAAGAAGAAGAAGAAGAAGGAGGAGAACATAAGATGAAAAAATTATTTCAGCCAGGTTGTTTGTGTCAACAACAAAAGATATACCATAATTCTGAAGAATTTTTTATTCTCGAAAATACCATATAACATATTTTATTGGTTTTTACAGCTGTATAAATTATTTACATTACTAAACATACAAGACTGTTTTGTATATAAGATGTTAGAAGTGTGTATGACCATGCTGTATATACAAGTGGCATGTGGTCAGACAGAGGTTAATAGCACTTTATGTACATACCAATTATAACTACTTATACATATGTAAAGGTTGTGATGTATGGGTTTAATTATATACATGTAGATAATATTATTTCATTTTAACTTTAACCTGATCTAATTATCAGGCATTTTACATGTATAAAATGTTCTTTATGTTTTTACAACTTAAAAAATTACAAGTCTTTAAAAAAATGTATCATGATATGCTCTCTCTCTCTCTCTCTCTCTCTCTCTCTCTCTCTCTCTCTCTCTCTCTCACACACACACACACACATATACATGTTTGAATAAGTACACTCACAGTGAATGGATAAACCTTTTATTTTATGTTTATTTTTTTTTAATTAAAATATTTTCTGAAATAAATTATTGTTTCTAACTGTTAATTACAAATAAACTTTGATAATTATCAGTACTTGTTCTTTAAATACCAGTTTACTACTAAGTAAAGTTAAATCTGGATGATGTAGATACATGTATATATTTACCATATGTGTTACATGAACACTGTGTGAAAGTAACTTACAACTAATAATGTTACTGTCAGATCTCAGACACTGGATGTGTTTAACAAATGTTTTGTAACCCAATGGAGATCATGAGATGTTTATTTCTTGCTGTTATAATTCACAGTATTTTTCGTAATATCAGTACCCTAGAGATCTTAATTAATATCTTCTTGTATCATTTATAAAATAAGTACTGCACTATTGAGATAACTTATTTAGGTTGTTTGAAGTAGATAATTAACCCTAAAACTTACTGGTACTCATTATATTTCTCTCTCAAAAAGATATAGATTAGCCTAGCCTGGTATTGGGTTCATTTGTTTTATGAATATTTACACATACTTAATTAACTTGCTAAGTCTGACACAATTTTATACAAGTGTTCAGAAAAACAAAATTACACAGAAATTGGTTAAAAATATATATATTAACAGTATAATATTTTCATTAACAAATGGAAAAAGGAAGACAACTTGACATTTTTTTTTCTTTTTAAACCATTATGCCAGCATCTGGGACTTGTGAATGAATAAAAACGGTAATTTTTCTTGTAATTAAAATTCATGATTTGGGCTGGTCAGAATTTCAGCCTAATTTTAGACATTAAAGTCAGAATTTCAGCCTAATTTTAGACACTAAGGTCAGAATTTCAGCCTTATTTTAGACACTAATGTCAGAATTTCAGCCTAATTTTAGACACTAAGGTCAGGATTTCAGCCTAATTTTAGACACTATGGTCAGAATTTCAGCCTAATTTTAGACACTAAGGTTTATTTTAGACACTAATGTCAGAATTTCAGTCAGAATTTCAGCCTAATTTTAGACACTAAGGTCAGGATTTCAGCCTAATTTTAGACACTAAGGTCAGGATTTCAGCCTAATTTTAGACACTATGGTCAGAATTTCAGCCTAATTTTAGACACTATGGTCAGAATTTCAGCCTAATTTTAGACACTATGGTCAGAATTTCAGCCTAATTTTAGACACTATGGTCAGAATTTCAGCCTAATTTTAGACACTATGGTTGTCTTTAAATACAGAATTTAACAGTTTACAGAACTGATAAAAAATGTAAACCTCTGATAGTTAAAGGACACAGAACTCAGATTAATAAGTAAATAAAAGTAAGTTAAAGGACTTGTTTAAGTAAACCAGGTTCTAAGAACTGGCGGATTGGTTTATACAATCCCCTGAGACCTGACAGTTAAAGGACTGGTTTAAGTAAACCAGGTCCTAAGAATTTGAGGATTGGTTTATACAATCCCCTGAGACCTGACAGTTAAAGGACTGGTTTAAGTAAACCAGGTCCTAAGAACTGGAGGATTGGTTTATATAAATCCCTGAGACCTGACAGTTAAAGGACTGGTTTAATACTAGGTCCTAAGAACTTGAGGATTGGTTTATATAAATCCCTGAGACCTGACAGTTAAAGGACTGGTTTAAGTAAACCAGGTCCTAAGAACTTGAGGATTGGTTTATACAACCCCCTGAGACCTGACAGTTAAAGGACTGGTGTAAGTAAACCAGGTCCTAAGACCTGGAAGATTGGTTTATATAAATCCCTGAGACCTGTCAGTTTAAGGACTGGTTAAAGTAAACCAGGTCCTAAGAACTTGAGGATTGGTTTATATAAATCCCTGAGACCTGACAGTTAAAGGACCGGTTTAAGTAAACCAGGTCCTAAGAACTGGATGATTGGTTTATACAACCCCCTGAGACCTGACAGTTAAAGGACTGGTGTAAGTAAACTAGGTTCTAAGAACTTGAGGATTGGTTTATATAAATCCCTGAGACCTGACAGTTTAAGGACTGGTTAAAGTAAACCAGGTCCTAAGAACTTGAGGATTGGTTTATATAAATCCCTGAGACCTGACAGTTAAAGGACCGGTTTAAGTAAACCAGGTCCTAAGAACTGGATGATTGGTTTATACAACCCCCTGAGACCTGACAGTTAAAGGACTGGTGTAAGTAAACTAGGTTCTAAGAACTTGAGGATTGGTTTATATAAATCCCTGAGACCTGACAGTTAAAGGACCGGTTTAAGTAAACCAGGTCCTAAGAACTGGATGATTGGTTTATACAACCCCCTGAGACCTGACAGTTAAAGGACTGGTGTAAGTAAACTAGGTTCTAAGAACTTGAGGATTGGTTTATATAAATCCCTGAGATCTGTCAGTTTAAGGACTGGTTAAAGTAAACCAGGTCCTAAGAACTTGAGGATTGGTTTATATAAATCCCTGAGACCTGACAGTTAAAGGACCGGTTTAAGTAAACCAGGTCCTAAGAACTGGATGATTGGTTTATACAACCCCCTGAGACCTGACAGTTAAAGGACTGGTGTAAGTAAACTAGGTTCTAAGAACTTGAGGATTGGTTTATATAAATCCCTGAGACCTGACAGTTAAAGGACCGGTTTAAGTAAACCAGGTCCTAAGAACTGGATGATTGGTTTATATAAATCCCTGAGACCTGACAGTTAAAGAACTGGTTAAAGTAAACCAGGTTCTAAGAACTGGAGGATTGGTTTATACAACCCCCTGAGACCTGACAGTTAAAGGACTGGTGTAAGTAAACTAGGTTCTAAGAACTTGAGGATTGGTTTATATAAATCCCTGAGACCTGACAGTTAAAGGACTGGTGTAAGTAAACCAGGTCCTAAGAACTTGAGGATTGGTTTATACAACCCCCTGAGACCTGACAGTTAAAGGAATGGTTTATATAAACCTCTGAGACCTGACAGTTAAAGGAATGGTTTATATAAACCTCTGAGACCTGACAGTTAAAAGTTTATATAAACCCCTGGAGATTTGACATTCAAAAGTTAAGTGTATGAAAATTGATGGGGCATGACATTTGAATGGTTGGTTTATGTAATAAATATGTAGAGATCTGGTTTATATAGATCTGACCTTAAAAACTCACCATTCAAAAATTGGTTTATGTAAACTCTTTCGAATTGACATTTTTCTACTTTATATATTTACAGGAGAGTCAGGATTAGGAAAATCAACATTGATAAATTCATTATTCCTCACAGATTTATATGCAGCAGATTATCCCGGTCCATCACTACGTATACAAAAAACTGTCAAGGTAAAATATTTGTGTATATATTTCTGTTTGTTTGTTATCCAGGGTTCACGCTGCCGTTCGCTTTTTTCGCAAAATGAGAAAAAAAAAAAAAATTTGGCGATAAAAAATAAAGATCGGCGAAAGTCATGGCGAAAAAAATGTTTACATTAAAAGGTTCACTACGCTTCACGGACATGAGCAGAGAGTCGTTAAAGCAACAGGTCTCCGTCTCTGTCTATGTGTTTATCAAACCATAGATCTAGAGAGTTCCGAATGAGTGTTAAATTGGGTCACCGAAGCCATGTACATGATGTTGATTCAACAAAATTCCAAGTGTGAAGGTGTTAAATACAGGTGGATTTATCACTTAACGAGATTAATTACCGATGTTAGCCAGTGATTACCAAGCCGCGGTTACGGATAATCACAGGTAATTGCTAAACTACATTGAGATTATCAATTATCGGCGGTAGATCTTTGAAAGTAGTAAACATTAAATTTGTGCTTTTGACGGTTTTGTTTACAGTTTACTTATTACTTATTAGTGATTTATTTTATGAATAAAAGAAATAAAACAAGAAAACTGTTGTTGTTCTTCATGTCATCAGACATGCATTTTATAAGCCAATTTATTTCTATTAAATTTTCGCCAGAAATTACAATTAGACCAGAAAATATCTTTGGCCCATACAAATTGTATTTGGCGAAAAAAAAAAAAATTCTGGCGAAAATTTTGGAGAAAAAAAAAATTGAAGTCAGCGTGACCCCTGGTTATCAGGTCGATTTTGGTTTAGGTGTAGTTCATGAATATGCAACCTTGTTAAACTTGTCAAGTATTTTCAATACATTGCTAGCTTTAGTGCACAATCTCTGGAAATACAAACTATTTACTTAGTTTGGACAAACTGAAGTAGACCTGATATATTATGAAGCAATGATGACAATAAGATATTTATTTTGTGCCTATATTAAAGCTATTGGATTTTGATTACTGCCTGTTCAGGTGAGCTAGTCTGTCCTAACAGTTCTTGAACAACATATCATTAATATTATTGATAAATATGACCATGTTAACCAAAAACTAGTCACATATGACCATAATTTCCAGACCAGAAAATAATCAGTTATAGCAGTAATCTACTGTAGATCAAACCTGTGTAATTTTAACATAATTGTCAGGTCAGAAGATGTTCAGTTAAGACAAGTTCTACTATAGATTATTAACTGGTACTTGAATGTTTCATTAACAGTTCTGTAAATCAGGAAATTTTAATATCAGTTAATTATCTGGAGAAGCAACATTTTAAAATCTGCACTCTCATTTTCATCAGTTATTCCTTTTATAAAATTACTGAAAAATTACCCAGTAATTGTAAAGAAAATTGTTATAATTTATATGATAATTGATGAGTTAAAAAAAATCTAAAATAGTTTGATGTATAGGCAATTTTCCCCCTCTTTTTACAGGTAGAAACAACACATGTATCATTAAAAGAAAATGGTGTACAACTTAGATTAACAGTGGTAGATACACCAGGATTTGGTGATGCTGTAGATAACAGTAACTGGTATGTATCGGTACCAATAATGTCTCTATCACAGAGTACTATCTGCTCATGATACTTGGAAATGACCCATTGTTTTTAAACCAGTGGATCAAAGATTACCTAATTATAAAATTTTACCAGTGTTTCTTTTAGTTTTTAATGCTTCAAACATCTGAAACCTTTTCATTGTCTCAAAGATAGTTTCATTTCTATGACCCATAGTTATCTAAAAAATGACCTATTAGTTTCTGTCTGAATGGCCATCATTAATTTCAGTCTGAATGGACATGGACCAACATGCGTTTCTTTCTGAATGGACCGACATGGTCTAAAAGAAATACAATTTAAAACAGTAGTA
This sequence comes from Tegillarca granosa, assembly GCA_029721355.1. Classification (NCBI taxonomy): domain Eukaryota; kingdom Metazoa; phylum Mollusca; class Bivalvia; order Arcoida; family Arcidae; genus Tegillarca; species Tegillarca granosa. The sequence continues at coordinate 2,369,973 of CM056603.1, forward strand.
TCTTTTAAGCTTAAAATTACAACATTGATAATATGGTAACATGTGCTAATGTCCACATACAGATCAACTTCCTATCTACAGGGAGAACCTGCTAATGTGATCTTAATAAGTAGTTAGTTTTACTATTTAAATAAATTTAAAAACAATGTCAATCACTGTTGGTCATTTTAAATAAATTGTCAATATTTAAAAAGATGTCCTTCATTTCAGGGTTGACTTGAAACTGCTGATTATGTGACTAATAAAAAATAATACTTTCTTGAAATTTGATGCCTATTATTTTTTTTAATAGTTCGGATTAAAAGAGTTCAGATCCCTGTGTATTATATTCATAATCACATAGATGCTTTTCATCACGTACAATCTTCCAAGATTTTTTTTTTTTCCAAAAAAAAATTCTGGTCAAGATTGTCATAAATGCCACCTTTTCATGGGATGGTCATTAAAAACAGGTTTAACTATAGTATGATTATATTTTATTGATACTTTAGAAATGACCCTTAGTTTTAACATAAAACTTATTTACTGTCAGAATAAATTGTAAGAAAACTGATAATAACTCTTTTAAAGTATGTGTAGTAAGTTGTGACCTAGTTAATTTACATTCCATCACATATTTAATAACCTAATTCTTCCCTGACTGTAGCCAGCCACATTTACACCATACATGTATATAATAGTGTTTAGGCCAATTAAAAAAAAATCTGTGAATCTGGTCATATTTGAAAAAACAACAATGTCATTTTCTTTTCTTTATTTAACTTAGGTTATACTTTACTTTAACAGCGCTTTTCTTAATATTCATTTTAAAAAAAAATTAGGGTTGGGCTAATCAAAATTATAAAGTTTTGATTACAAGAACCACAGATATAATTTTTTTATGCCTTAGTATATATACTTTAAACATTTATATACTAGTATATAGATAGTACCTTGTATATACTGATAAGTAATCAGAAATAAAAGACTTCAGTGTTTGTACAAGAAACATCTGTACATTGTTATTACAACATTTTTCCTGATTCACAATTCTATATTTGTATGTTAATAAAGTAATTCATTGTTGAAAAATCAACTTTGATGTATCAGAGACCAAAACGTTCATTTATTAAAGTCTTGCTATTTAAAAACAGAAATAGATTTAAAAGAAAAATAGTTTTATTTTCAATATTGGGATTTAGTTTTTAATGAGATGTTTCAACAGATTTATCAACTAAGAGTAAATTGTACCAAAAGCAGATAAACCATTTATTTTTTAAAGAAAACAGAGCCTAACTTAACAATGTTTTTTCTTTTATTTTTTTTTTCAAAGTCAATTTTTTTAATTTGCAAAGTCTTTTCATCATATATTCAAACAATTTCAAAGTCTCATCATTGAGGATTCACATATTCTCAAATCTGTCTAATTTAATATCCACTCAAAACTTATTGAAGTATTAATTTTAATTCGATTTTCTCTTTTCACTTCTTCTTCCTTTACCTTTGACCAGGGCATTTCTCAGAGATGGCTTATCAGATGAAACTTCATAGGGGAAAATATATGTTGAATTCCTCTTTTTCTTTTTTTTTTTTCCTTTAACTGTTTTACTGTTAATCTTTGGACCAGGGGCAATTAAATTTTCTTGGATCAAATTTGGATCTAAATTATTTTTGTATTGGGGACAAACTCTAATTCAGTTAACAATTATATATTATATATATTTTCAGTTGGCAACCAGTTACAGATTTTATAGACAACAAATATGATGAATACCTTAACTCAGAGTCGAGAGTTAACAGAACGACCACACCTGATACCAGAGTACATTGTTGTTTATACTTCATTGCTCCAACAGGACATGGGTAAGTCTTAAAGATAATATTTCCGGAGTTATCTCCCTTTAAAGACAAACTACATGTAGTTTTGGTAAGATATTCATGAGTCTCCCTATATCTGAGTCATACTTTACCTCCAGTTTACATACTCCAGTAACCCAATGAATCACAAAAAATAAACATTGAGATGATTAAATTTTTTAGGCAATATGTCAATTTCTTTATGTTTCATTAAGGATTATTGCTGAAAGATGGTATTATAAAAAGGTGTGAATTCAAAATGACCGATTAACCAGATATGCTGACAAGAGGAAAAGTTTTCTTGTGAACTTAAGATGGTATTTGTTGATTAAGTTTATGAAATAAATTGTAATTAATAATGAAAAGCAAAATAAAATAAAAGTTTGAATTTGTTTTGTAGGTTAAAACCATTAGATGTAGAATTTATGAAAAGATTACATGATAAAGTAAATATAATTCCATTAATTGCCAAGGCTGACACACTTACACCGGATGAATGCAGGGAATTCAAGAAAACAGTAGGATTTTTGTTATATCAAACATCAAATTGAGACATATCCCTTTTACATTGTTTTGTCTATTTCTGTGTCTAGTAGCACTTATTGTAAATTCATATTAATTTTTTTTTTAGTATATTGATGTTGATTTTATGATGAAGCACAAGTATAAATATCTTGTAGTAAAACATGAAAAAAAATCGCATTTTGACATAAGGAATCAACCATTATCAAAGAGGAGTCATTTTTTAAAATTTACCATTTTAATATTATATATATATATATATAATAATATAATAATAATAATAATAATGTAATTATATATATATATATATATATATATATATATATATATATATATATATATATATAATTACATTATTATTATTATTGTTATTATTATAATTATTTTTATTTATTTATTTTTTTTTCTAGATTTTAAATGAAATTGCACAACACAAAATCAAAATATATGAATTCCCAGAATGTGAAGATGAGGAAGAAAATAAACTATTAAAGAAACTTAGGGTGAGCATCATATTGTCATTTTCTGTTTGTTTCTAAAACACTGTTGCAGGAAATTCAAAATGACTGATATATATAACTTCCTAGTAAAATAGTTTTATTTGACAAAAAACTAAATTATAAATGTTGGGGAAAAATTGTAATTACAAGGAACATGAGGATAATTAAGTGACACATTTAAATTTACACAAATTGTAATTTTAAAATTGGTTGTTTAGATAGATGATGAGCTGTTCCTTCAAAAGAGATGAATTTTTTTTCTTAATAAAATTATGTCATAAAACAAGGTCAAATGACAACTGAAAATGACATTGCAGAATTTAAAGATACAATTGTTGTCATAGGATTCAAATAAAATGGTGGAACAGCTGTATATTATCAATGATCATCATTTGGTTTCTTCTCTTGCATGAAGAAAATCACAAATCATATATGAATATAAAATAATACTAAAACTTATTCTGACCTGAGGCTGTTTAAATTTAAAACAATCATTTACAAGATACAAAACCTATTATGGGATACATAAACTATTACATATAGACCTTGGTAGTAAAGTAATTCTATTGGAGTTTATTGGTTGTATATAATTTATGTTTTATGTTCGATTAGGATCGAGTTCCATTTGCTGTAGTAGGAAGTAACAGAGTGATAGAAGCTGGTGGTAAAAGAGTACGAGGGAGACAGTATCCATGGGGTATTGTTGAGGGTAAGTAGTACTGGGAGGGGTAGTAAAGAGGGAGACAGTATCCACTGGGTATTGTTGAGGGTAAGTAGTACTGGGAGGGGTAGTAAAGAGGGAGACAGTATCCAGGGGGTATTGTTGAGGGTAAGTAGTACTGGGAGGGGTAGTAAAGAGGGAGACAGTATCCATGGGGTATTGTTGAGGGTAAGTAGTACTGGGAGGGGTAGTAAAGAGGGAGACAGTATCCATGGGGTATTGTTGAGGGTAAGTAGTACTCGGAGGGGTAGTAAGAGGGAGACAGTATCCATGGGGTATTGTTGAGGGTAAGTAGTACTGGGAGGGGTAGTAAAGACGGAGACAGTATCCATGGAGTATTGTTGAGGGTAAGTAATACTGGGAGGGCTAGTAAAGAGGGAGACAGTATCCATGGGGTATTGTTGAGGGTAAGTAGTACTGGGAGGGGTAGTAAAGAGGGAGACAGTATCCATGGGGTATTGTTGAGGGTAAGTAGTACTGGGAGGGATAGTAAAAGGGGGAGACAGTATCGATGGTCGATTGTTTAGGGTGAGTAGGATGGGGAGGGGTAGTAAAGAGGGAGACAGTATCCATGGGGTATTGTTGAGGGTAAGTAGTACTGGGAGGGGTAGTAAAAGAGGGAGACAATATCCATCGTCGATTGTTTAGGGTGAGTAGGATGGGGAGGGGTAGTAAAGGAAGACGGTATCCATGGGGAATTGTTGAAGGTAAGTAGTACTGGGAGGGGTAGTAAAAGAGGGAGACAGTATCCATGGGGTATTGTTTAGGGTAAGTAGTATGGGGAGGGGTAGTAAAAGAGGGAGACAGTATCCATGGGGTATTGTTTAGGGTGAGTAGGACTGGGGGGAGGGTGGAAAAAGAGGGAGACAGTATCCATGGGGGTATTGTTGGGGGTAAGTAGGACTGGGAGGGGTTATAAAAGAAGGAGATGGTACCTGTTGGGCATTGTTGAGGGTGAGTAGGACTGTGAGGGGAAGTAAAAAGAAAGACAGTATCTGTGGGGTATCATTGAGGGTGGGTGAAGGAAGGCATTCGAGATAAGTAATAAGAATAATGTGCAGTATTGTTTAACAGTGTAAAGTTTAACTATCCTTTAATTGGATTTTGTCTCTCAGACCAACCATAAAGACATTTTTATTATTACATGTATTTCTTTTGTTTTCTTTTCATCTGCATCTCTGTTTAAGTTTATCAAATATTATACAGTACTTTTGATTATGTATAATTCATGTTTGATAGTTTGCCCTATAAAATAAACTGTACCAGTCTTTTATAATTTGTATCTTACAGTAGTAGTAGTAGTAGTAGAATGCAATTTCCGAATACCTGCCTCCTGTGGGACAGAGGAATTTGGCCAGTTTTCAGAGGGGTTGGTATTTAGAGGGCCTTATAAATCCGGAAGTCCGATCCTGTCCGAATCTTTTCCAATTCAGAATTTTATCAAACGTAAATGTCAATACATTCTCATAAGCATTGATCTTACATGTCGTTCTTTAATTTAACAAGTACCTTGAATATAAATCAAAAGCTTACAAACTGGCAGATTATTACAAACAACTGTACAATATCCAAAACGGATACACGTGTGCTGTTCGTGTTAGTCAGACACACAAGTTACTGTTTCCAGTTGAAAATGAAACAATTCATTTTTCAAAATATTTTTTTTTTTTTTTTATATAAATTGTTTACGCTATTTACAACATATGAAGTAAAAATATTATCAAAATCACTTAAAATGAGGACCGATTCGTTAATTACAAGTCTATTTGGTATCTCTAGTGACAGACAGGTTTCCGGATCGTGGTGACGGAAGTGTTTTGATATTAAATAGTAATATTGTTTAAAAAGTGTCTAAATTAAATTTTAAAAAAAAATAGAAAGAAAGAAAAAAGAAAAGAAAATTATGATTTTTGAAATAAAAAAAATATATTTCTTAATATTTTTGCATTGTGCGTGTGATAGAAAAATAATTGTTTATAAAACGTTTTGATCATAATGAAGTGAGGGGTACTTGACGGGTAAAAACCTCGAAGTAAAAAAATTAAAACCATAAGACAATGATTGCCATTATTATATTATCGAACAATAAAGGAAACAAATTAAAATTGGTTCAATTATTTATTCAAGTATATCTGCACAGGTAAACCGGTCTGCCAGTACGGATGTGTGCATTAGGATACTTTGTTATTTCAGTAATCGGATTAGCGGATAGAAAATCACCTGTCATAGTTCATTGATGCATTCCGACTCCCAAAGGCCGGTTTTCCTAGGTCAATTGTTAAGATTTTACATGATTTCAGCACCTTGAAAAGGCCGGTGTTCGGAATTCAGAGACCATTTTATGGAAGTTTATTTTAATATAAACAAAGAAGGATAAATTCGGGACGGGTCTGGCGTATTCGGTTTGTGGAGGTGATTGGTTTTTAGAAGGGCCGGTATTCGTAAGTTGCACTGTAGTAGTGAATATCATATCAGCTGTGTAACACCATTGTAAATGTAACACCATTATAAAACATGTAACAGTATATGATGTATAGGTAACTTTGTTTTTAGTTTTAAACTTGAATTATTTCGCTTTCCATTGTTTTAATGAAGTATTATTTAAACTTTCAGTTGAAAATTTGGAGCACAATGATTTCATAGCTCTAAGAAACATGCTAATAAGGTGAGTATAGGTTTTCCTCCTTCATTTAAATGTTTAAAGCACACTTACAATTTATTTCATATTTCATCAAACTGAAAATGCTGTATTCTACTGCTTACTCTCTTTTACATTTATATAAATCAGGTTTACTTTTGTGTTATTTTTTTTTTTTACATATTTAGAAATAACAAGTTTATTGAGGGCAAAAGGTTTAGAGTCCTTAAAAGTTATTGTTAATGCACCTTTTTTAAAAAAAAATTCCCTTTACACACAAACTTAAATTAGGAATCAATGTGCTGACATTAGGAGTCTAGATGCTAGGTTGTTAAACTTAGTTATAATTCCCCTTGATATCTTTGTCTTTTATCACAACAGTAAATTCCAAGTCTCAAAATTAACTATATGTACTTTTGAAGAATTGGTAACAAATAATGAAGATTTTACTGTCTGTTGGATGTTTTGTACATCTAGCTTGTTTAATAAATAGACAATTTGATTTATTATTATTATTTTTATTATTATTACATCTATTATTATTATTATTCAGAACACATATGCAGGATTTGAAAGATGTTACAAACAATGTACATTATGAGAACTTTAGATATAACAGATTAGCTCCTACAGCACCGGATGGAAACAAAGTTAAACCATCATCACTGTCAAAGTTTGTATACTACTGAATCATTTAATTCATTTGTTCAAATGTGATTTTTTTAATGCTTACATGCATATGTTAAATTAAGTCCTCCTCTGAAACCACAAGATCAATTTGAATAAAATTTGTTATGGAAGGACCTTGGATAATAAAGATTTAAAACTTTATCCTAATTTTCTATTCGAAATCCAGAGGTTAACAGTTGAATATTTGAGTTAACTTGTAGGAAAGAGTGATATATTTTCAAGAAAAAAAATGTGAAGGGGTAATCCAGATGAGACCTACAGGCCAAAGTTTGCTTTTATCTTGAGTCTGAGACATTGAAAATTAAAAAAAAAAAGAAAAGAAAAGAAATTGGATTTCTTTGTAACTTTGTAAAATAAAAAAAAATGATAATGTATTTTAAATTAAAAATTCAATTCCATTCAATCCTTTATTTTTTGTATAATAATTCAGTTAAAATTTAGTAATTGAATGTCTAATACATATAACTTAATGAACAAAATTTTTACAAGTACCTGTCAAGAATAATTAAATTTTTAATCAAAATTTCAGAGACCCATTGTCACAGATGGCAGAAGAAAAGAAGGAACATGATATAAAGATGAAGAAAATGGAAGCAGAGATGGAACAAGTTTTTGAGATGAAAGTCAAAGAAAAGAAGATTAAATTAAAAGATTCAGAAGCAGATGTAAGTTCTTATATCCTAATCATTTAAAATTATCACGGAAGAAACAGCATTCTGCAGAATTAAATTTGAATTATCTTTTTTGACAAATTTGAAAATTCAAGCAACAAATAATCTAAAATAGTAATATTACACTAACAGTGCAATTTCTTGTTAAAAAGTTTATTTATTTATTTATTTATTTATTTATTTATTTATTTATTTATTTATTTATTTATTTTTCTGTAACATATAAGTGACAGGGTTTCTTTTTTGCCATTCATCATCAAATGGATGTTACAATTTTAGGTACAAAGATGGATTTCTATTTCTTAATAAACTTTTTTTTCATTCTTATAGTTACAAAGAAGAACAGAACAATCAAAGAAGGCCTTAGAACAACAACAGAAGGAACTAGAAGAGAGAATAAAACAATTTGAGAAAGAGAAACATGAATGGGAAGATTCTGTTGGTCTATCAAAGGGTTCACTAGAAAATGTTAAAGAGTATGTATATGATACACACCCAACATAACATTACTTATAGCTAGTGAAATATATATTTGATTCACTGTTATAAAAAATTTTGAAATTTTTGTAAATTTTGGAAAAAGGATAATGCTTTTGTGTATTAAAAGTAGGAACATTTTTGAATATCTATTCTTTTCATTTTAATTTAAATATCATCTGTCTGGGAATTCTTCTATGGTTTAATAAAAAAAAAACATACTTTTTGAGAATGTTGCGACTTCTAGATGAATTAACCAGGAACCTTATGCTATTTAATTGAATTTTAAATTACAGTAAAACCTGAAAACCCATACATATAAAATGTATTCAAATATTTGAATACTTATTTGAAGGTTGAGGGCTCTCTTATAGTTGTATAATCACACATCATGGAATTTAATCCAATACCTGGCCAAATTTAGAAATTTTATACTTAATAGTCCCTGGATGTGATGGCTTTTTTCCTTTTTTTTTTTTTTTTTTTTTTTTTTTTTTTAAAGTAACAAACATTGTTTTATTTTCTTGGTTGAGTCGGCTGTTTTCAAGCATAATTTTCTTGGTTGAGTTGGCTGTTTTCAAGCATATGTTTCTTTTATTTACTATCTATTTTTGTAGTGCTCACAAGAAGAAAGGATTGTTTTATAAATGATGAAAAACACAACTGTTAATGAAGGACTTATATAATGAAATAAATGACTGACTGGTCAACAACAACAACAATGATAACAACAACTGTGTGCATCATCAGCTTGCAAAATGAAAAAAAAAAATCCAGAAACTATGTGGCCAGATAAAAAAGAATTTTAAAAAAAGGGATGCAGAAATATGTATTGATTGTGCAATTTTTACAAAAAGGAATATTTGCCAATGATAACATACTGTGGTTGTTTTACTTATATGTATATTATATAGATAAATTTCCAATTATTTAGGACTTTATAAGCCTTACTGCTCTGACTATAATCTTCTCAGGGTGTAATTGGCAGAAATCTCATTAATTTGTTTTACAAGAAAATTCCAGTGAAAGATTTACATAGCAATTCTTATTGGGGACTTCACCTTTAATTTTTTAGCAGCCCAGGTGATTTATTCATTCACTGTAGAAGAAAAACTTCATTGTTGTGTTCAATGTATTAAATATACAACACAAATCTCGAGGGAAATCGTGGATCTCATAAACATTCAAAGGAAGGTAAAGTTAATAAAGATTTGTAAATTTTCAGATGGATCTACATTTAGAAAAAGGTTACTTCTATTATAGAATATCCTGGAGTCATTTAAATGAGAATTTCATAACTTTTCATCAGAATGATAACATACATGTACATGTTTTATAAAAGGGGTGATTTACGGTGTCTTTGACATGATTTATTTTATTCAGTATTTCAATTCTCCTTCTATATTATTACTTTATACTTGATAATATCTCCATATTTATCAAATAATAATAATATCAATTATGTTATGAAGCATACCCACCATATACATTAGATATGTGAATTATTTTCTTTTTATGAATAACAATACATTTGATACATTAAGTTTAAATATATATATAACATTATGTAATTTCAAATGGAACTTGCTGTAAGGCCATGTTACATCATGGCTGTGTTTTATGTTATTGTGGCAGTTATTAAAATCCACTTTCTGTCCCTTGGAAAAAAAAGGAGGAAAAAAAAAAACACAAACGTGCATGAAATGGAAAAGAGTAGAAATAAAAAGTGGTTATTAAAGAAATGATAGTATTGAAAACACAATTATGGGTTTAAAAAGCCTCTAGATTTCTTTTAAAATTTAAAAAAGGGAAAGGATGATTCAAAGCCCAACAGTTACATACAAAAACAAGGTGTTAAAAATGTTTGGCCAAGTCTTCTTTTTTTTTTTTTTTTTTTTTTTTATTAATTTTTTTTTTTATTTATTTATTTTTTTTATAATCAAAAAGCTTTGGCCTGTTTACATAAAACATAGACACAACATTGATGAAGTAAGGTCTTTGGTTTAAAAAAAAACAACAAAAAGAAAAAAAGAAAATGAAAGGGGAAAAAATACAAGTGTTAAAAAGTTTCCTTCATATGTTATCATTGTCAATAAAAGGTTTTTGTAAAGGATGAGTCAGGGGTTGGTGTAACTTTGTGAATTGATACTGTATTTCATTATTTCATATGGTTTCAGTTTTAAATTCTGTACTAGCCATTTTATTTCTTTTTTATTCTAGCACGATACAGCATTTATTATTTTTGATCATTATGATCCTCAGTATCTATTAATAATCCTAAAGCTATCCATTGCAAGTACAGAAGAATTATTAAACTTGTGTTGCTGTTAATTTTGATTACTAATAATACTTGTATACTGAGGGTTTTTTTAACAATAACTGTTTTCAGCTTTCTTTTGCAATGTAAAATACATATTCTGGAAATACTTTGTTTTCAACAAAAAGAATGAGATAAAATTTTTGCATTTTACAAGTTTTTTTTTTTTTTTTTTTGGTTTTCACATAAATATGTTTAAAAGTATTGCACATATATACTTTGGCAAAACGGTGTGTGAAGACATTACTTTGTAACTTGTAAATAAAATGGAAAAGGGATTAGCTAAGTTATCTCCCCTTAAATAGACTAAGTCTTATATTAAAAGCTAAGACGGGAAACTGTAGGTCTGTCACACAACCATATGTTATGCATGTAGCATCAAATGCAATTTTACACCTGTTCAAAACTGAAAGAATATAAGATTAAAGAAAGTCTTTTGTTACAGAAAACTTTATCTTCAATAAAGCCTTCTGTAAATGCTATATATACACATATAAAACAGGGGAGGTAATAACTGGACAATATTGCTTTATAGTTTTATGCATTTTTGCCATTTGGTTGTAGCTAGATGCTCTCTTTTTCTTGCCTTTCATTAATAGAACAATATTCCAATTTTTTTGTTCATTTTTCATCCATTAGAATAAGCTGTTACAGTATGTGTTAGAGCTAAGCTATATCAATTTTATTAACTATTACGTCCAGGGTTACATAAAACATATTGTATAAGAGGGTCCAAAAATTTACAAACATTAAATATTTCGTTTTTAGATCATAATGCTTTATATGAGGCAGGTAAACAATATTTTATGTTTTGTAAACTTTGAATTTCATTTATTGTTTAATATAAAACACATCTGCTTTCTTACAAGAATTTCTGGGTCATATGCAATATTAAAATGTTGTATGTAGATTCACTTGTTAATGAATGTTTATTATTTTCCTTGTATACTAGATTGAGTGTTCACCATTTCCATCTGTATGGTAACTCTTGTTTTTTATAATGGCACATAATAGGGAATACAGAGTCTTATTCTTCTTGTAAATTTATCAGGATTTTCAAAGTGAAAACATAGGTTCATATTTATTTTTCATCTTTAAAAGGATAACAATAAATTCTATTTGTGTTTTCCTTTTTATGTTTTTGTAGATATGTTTATCAGTCTTCATACTGCTAAAAAATAAACTGTAAAAAAACCTACATATAAAAGTAGTAAACTTAAAAACATGTCATAGGTCTGTAATAACTTAATGATGCTCAAAACCTCTTATTTTATTTTTAATTATTTTTTTTTTCAGTTCAAATTCCCTGTCACTTGTTTATATGTTTTTAAAGAGAATTTCCAAAGCACCTTTCCTTGCAATGCATTTTACTGTTTGTTTATTTTATCATATCATATTCCCTATGACAAGATGATTATACATTATGACATATCTGTTCTAAATTTACTAGCAGTATTATATAAATATTTATTATCCGATTTTAAAGATTTCAGGATTAACTTTGAAAACAAATAATAAAACAAGGAAAATTATTGATTCATATTTAAGCAGAGAATAATTTAGAAAACATATACTAGTATATTCGACCCTTGCCAAATTCTAGTCATTTGTAGAATTTCTAGGTATTTTTTATGTTTTTCACAAGTGTTGGTTTTAAACATTTTTAATTTGGCTTCCATGAATTGTATTTCAGTATGCTTTGATGTCATAATTTGTAAATATAGAATAACCATATGATAGAATTAATAGAGTTAATTGATGTCTTCCTTTAGTTGTTTTATTATTAACCAATCAATGTGTAGTATATTATTGCTTTTATTATAACACTTAATTATTTGCAATGACACATAATGGCGCTATTGATGAAGTGTAATGATATTGATAAAACTCTTGTAACTATTTCAAACTTTGAAATTTTCAAACCAAGTATTTTACTGTGAATCAAAGTTGAAAATAAAATACTTGTAAATACAGAGGATAAAAAAACTGTTCAAAATCTAAACCCATGGCATACCATTCACTGAGCGCCCATTACCACAAGGATAAGCAGATCCTAGTGTGAGAAATTCTGTCAGTTTTCTTGCCAAATGTCGATTTTCTCCAGACAGTGGCAGACACTACGATGTCCTCTACCATTCCTCAGCAAATATGAAAGATTCTTAACTGGGGTATAAATCACTCTCCTAACAAAATTAACTAAATGTTATGTGGAAATAATTGAATTATTTTCTTCAGTTTTTTTACTAAATGGAATTGTCAATCAGTGTGGATAAAATTGGCAACTTCATTTATTAGCAAATACAATTTTAGAAAGGTAATTACTATAAACATACACAGAAAATTTTAGACCAACCTGAGAGAATGTGTTATTTCTATCTGATTAGGAGTAGAAATAAGTCGGCATTTGATCATCATGACTTTTTAACAGTGACCAAATAACTCATATGACAATTACTTTTTAAAAGTAATCTTTTTTTTTCAAGCATGAAATGCTCAATGACATTATAAATTTTTGTAGAACTCATCAGTTGATACCATAAACAAGATGGTTTGGGCTTGGTATCTAACCAGGTGAGTAAAATTTGTAGTACAAATAAACCATTAGGACAAACCACATATTAGTTATTGGGTGTATTGTGATAAGAATCAAAGATTCTAATACCTAGCTAAGTGTTATTGAAGCAAACCATTTTGACACTGTAGTAGTCATGTGACACTGGTAGTCTTGCGACATTGTAGTTGAGTGACAATAGTAGTCATGTGATATTGTAGCCATGCGACATTGTCGTCATGTGACACTAGTCATATGACATTGTAGACATGTGACACTGTAGTAGTCATGCACACTCAATGTACACTTAATGGCTACCTAATTGAACTGATGCTAAAGTGCATATGTACCAAAACCATCAAACTCTTGAATCTATGTTTTTCAACATTGTACATTTAAATATTCTGCATTGTCAAAGTAAATTCTTTGAGAACATGATAAAGTATGACTATAGTGAAATATTGTCTAGACTCTTCTTGAAATTCTGTTCCCATGATGGATATTTTTATATGTCGCTTTAAAAAAAGAAACAATTGATTACTGTTCTATATAGGGTTAGTAAGTCTCATTCTTTAATTCTGGATCTAAATATTCAAATTTTGTCAATCTGATATACTTGCTTACTAAAAACATGTAAAAGACACTTTTAATATACTTGTAAACCAATATTTTAAATGATATCAGAAAAACTAGCCATCTTGAAAAAAACTTGAGTTTGACCAGCCTTTGATAACAACATTCATATTTGCTCATTTTTATCATTTATGTATGTATATGTTTATGTAATGTTTTGTCATTTAATTTTTTGTAAAAAAAAAAAAAAAAAATGATCGAAGTGCTGACTGACCACATGTATTTTTTATCTGCTTTCAGTACTACCGTTACTATGGTAACCACTGTTAGTATTTATATGTATGCTTTGTATTTATGTATTGTTGTACTTTATGTTTTATGTACAGTTTTCTATTACTAGATGCAAAATATGTGTTTTATAGTAATAAACAAATGTAATATATAAATACAGAAAATTGTATTGTTTATCCTCTCAGAATTAGTTTTCTTTTTACTTATAAGGTCTTCACACCTGTAGCGAACTGGGCTTAATAGGTGGCTAGGTAGTTCAGTTGGTAAAGCACCCCACTATTATGGAAAAGGACCTAGGTTTGGGTCCCGGTTTGACCGCTGCATTCTTTCTCTTTCCTGTTATACATAGCTTTAAGCCAGTAAATAAAGATAGTCCTACCCGTATTGTTTATGTACAATGTACCAGGAGGTTCTATCTCACTTAAGATGATCCTCACAATGCTGTTTGTTTATGTACCAGGAGGTTCTATCTCAACATGAGATGGTCCTAGCCATGCTGTTTGTTTATGTACCAGGAGGTTCTATCTCACTTAAGATGGTCCTAGCCATGCTGTTTGTTTATTTATCAGGAGGTTCTATCTCACTTAAGATGGTCCTAGCCATGCTGTTTATTTATGTAGCTGGAGGTTCTATCTCACTTAAGATGGCCCTAGCCATGCTGTTTGTTTATGTTTCAGGAGGTTCTATCTCACTTAAGATGGTCCTAGCCATGCTGTTTGTTTATGTATCAGGGGTTTCTATCTCACTTAAGATGGTCCTAGCCATGCTGTTTGTTTATGTTTCAGGAGGTTCTATCTCACTTAAGATGGTCCTAGCCATGCTGTTTGTTTATGTATCAGGGGTTTCTATCTCACTTAAGATGGTCCTATCCATGCTGTTTGTTTATGTAGCAAGAGGTTCTTTCTCACATGAGATAGTCCTAGCCATGCTGTTTGTTTATGTAGCAGGAGGTTCTATCTCACTTAAGATGGTCCTAGCCATGCCTTTTGTTTATGTACCAGGAGGTTCTTTCTCACATGAGATTGTCCTAGCCATGCTGTTTGTTTAAGTACCACAAGCGTCTTTCTCACTTAAGATGGTCCTATCCATGCTGTTTGTTTATGTTTCAGGAGGTTCTATCTCACTTAAGATGGTCCTAGCCATGCTGTTTGTTTATGTATCAGGGGTTTCTATCTCACTTAGGATGGTCCTATCCATGCTGTTTGTTTATGTAGCAAGAGGTTCTTTCTCACATGAGATAGTCCTAGCCATGCTGTTTGTTTATGTATCAGGATGTCCTATCTCACTTAAGATGGTCCTAGCCATGCCTTTTGTTTATGTACCAGGAGGTTCTTTCTCACTTAAGATGGTCCTAGCCATGCTGTTTGTTTATGTATCAGGAGGTTCTTTCTCACATAAGATGGTCCTAGCCATGCTGTTTGTTTATGTATCAGGAGGTTCTATCTCACTAAATATGGCCCTAGCCATGCTGTTTGTTTCTGTATCAGGATGTTCTATCTCACTTAAGATGGTCCTAGCCATGCTGTTTGTTTATGTAGCAGGAGGTTCTTTCTCACTTAAGATGGTCCTAGCCATGCTGTTTGTTTATGTACCAGAAGGTTCTATCTCACTTAAGATGGTCCTAGCCATGCTGTTTGTTTATGTACCAGGAGGTTTTTTCTCACTTAAGATGGTCCTATCCATACTGTTTGTTTATGTAGCAGAAGGTTCTTTCTCACTTAAGATGGTCCTAGCCATGCTGTTTGTTTATGTACCAGGAGGTTCTATCTCACTTAAGAGATAGTCCTAGCCATGCTGTTTGTTTATGTACCAGGAGGTTCTTTCTCACTTAAGATGGTCCTAGCCATGATGTTTGTTTATGTATCAGGAGGTTCTTTCTCACATAAGATGGTCCTAGCCATGCTGTTTGTTTATGTATCAGGAGGTTCTATCTCACTTAATATGGCCCTAGCCATGCTGTTTGTTTCTGTATCAGGAGGTTCTATCTCACTTAAGATGGCCCTAGCCATGCTGTTTGTTTATGTACCAAGAGGTTCTATCTTACTTAAGATGGTCCTAGCCATGCTGTTTCTTTATGTATCAGGAGTTTCTATCTCACTTAAGATGGTCCTAGTCATGCTGTTTGTTTATGTACCAGGAGGTTCTATCTCACTTAAGATGGTCCTAGCCATGCTGTTTGTTTATGTAGCAGGAGGTTCTATCTGACTTAAGATGGCCCTAGCCATGATGTTTGTTTATGTACCAGGAGGTTCTATTTCACTTAAGATGGTCCTAGCAAAGCTGTTTGTTTATGTACCAGGAGGTTCTTTCTCACATGAGATTGTCCTAGCCATGCTGTTTGTTTATGTATCAGGAGGTTCTATCTCACTCAAGATGGTCCTAGCCATGCTGTTTGTTTATGTAGCAGGAGGTTCTATCTCACTTAAGATGGTCCTAGCCATGCTGTTTGTTTATGTACCAGGAGGTTCTATCTCACTTAAGATGGTCCTAGCCATGCTGTTTGTTTATGTACCAGGAGGTTCTATCTCACTTAAGATGGTCCTAGCCATGCTCTTTGTTTATTTACAAGGAGGTTCTTTCTCACTTAAGATGGTCCTAGCCATGCTGTTTGTTTATGTACCAGGAGGTTCTTTCTCACTTAAGATGGTCCTAGCCATACTGTTTGTTTATGTACCAGGACGTTCTATCTCACTTAAGATGTTCCTATCCATGCTGTTTGTTTATGTACAAGGAGGTTCTATCTCACTTAAGATGACCCTAGCCATTCTGTTTGTTTTTGTACCAGGAGGTTTTATCTCACTTCAGATGGTCCTAGCCATGCTGTTTGTTTATGTACTAGGGGTTTTTTTCTCACTTAAGATGGTCCTAGCCATGCTGTTTTGTTTATGTACCATGACGTTTTATCTCACTTAAAATGGCCCTAGCCATGCTGTTTGTTTATGTACCAAGAGGTTCTATCTCACTTAAGATGGCCCTAACTATGCTGTTTTGTTAATGTATCAGGAGTTTCTATCTCACTTAAGATGGTCCTTGCCATGCTGTTTGTTTATGTAGCAGGAGGTTCTATCTCACTTAAGATGGTCCTAGCCATGCTGTTTGTTTATGTAGCAGGAGGTTCTATCTCACTTAAGATGGCCCTTGCCATGCTGTTTGTTTATGTACCAGGAGATTCTATCTCACTTAAGATGGTCCTAGCAAAGCTGTTTGTTTATTACCAGGAGGTTCTATCTCACATGAGATGGTCCTAGCCATGCTGTTTGTTTATGTATCAGGAGGTTCTATCTCACTTAAGATTGTCCTATCCATGCTGTTTGTTTATGTAGCAGGAGGTTCTCTCTCACTTAAGATGGTTCTATCCATGCTGTTTCTTTATGTATCAGGGGGTTCTATCTCACTTAAGATGGCCCTAGCCATGTTGTTTGTTTATGTACCAAGAGGTTCTATCTCACTTAAGATTGTCCTATCCATGCTGTTTGTTTATGTAGCAGGAGGTTCTCTCTCACTTAAGATGGTTCTATCCATGCTGTTTCTTTATGTATCAGGGGGTTCTATCTCACTTAAGATGGCCCTAGCCATGTTGTTTGTTTATGTACCAAGAGGTTCTATCTCACTTAAGATGGTCCTAGCCATGCTGTTTCTTTATGTATCAGGAGTTTCTATCTCACTTAAGATGGTCCTAGCCATGCTGTTTGTTTATGTACCAGGAGGTTCTATCTCACTAAATATGGCCCTAGCCATGCTGTTTGTTTCTGTATCAGGATGTTCTATCTCACTTAAGATGGTCCTAGCCATGCTGTTTGTTTATGTAGCAGGAGGTTCTTTCTCACTTAAGATGGTCCTAGCCATGCTGTTTGTTTATGTACCAGAAGGTTCTATCTCACTTAAGATGGTCCTAGCCATGCTGTTTGTTTATGTACCAGGAGGTTCTTTCTCACTTAAGATGGTCCTATCCATACTGTTTGTTTATGTAGCAGAAGGTTCTTTCTCACTTAAGATGGTCCTAGCCATGCTGTTTGTTTATGTATCAGGAGGTTCTTTCTCACATAAGATGGTCCTAGCCATGCTGTTTGTTTATGTATCAGGAGGTTCTATCTCACTTAATATGGCCCTAGCCATGCTGTTTGTTTCTGTATCAGGAGGTTCTATCTCACTTAAGATGGCCCTAGCCATGCTGTTTGTTTATGTACCAAGAGGTTCTATCTTACTTAAGATGGTCCTAGCCATGCTGTTTCTTTATGTATCAGGAGTTTCTATCTCACTTAAGATGGTCCTAGTCATGCTGTTTGTTTATGTACCAGGAGGTTCTATCTCACTTAAGATGGTCCTAGCCATGCTGTTTGTTTATGTAGCAGGAGGTTCTATCTCACTTAAGATGGCCCTAGCCATGATGTTTGTTTATGTACCAGGAGGTTCTATTTCACTTAAGATGGTCCTAGCAAAGCTGTTTGTTTATGTACCAGGAGGTTCTTTCTCACATGAGATTGTCCTAGCCATGCTGTTTGTTTATGTATCAGGAGGTTCTATCTCACTCAAGATGGTCCTAGCCATGCTGTTTGTTTATGTAGCAGGAGGTTCTATCTCACTTAAGATGGTCCTAGCCATGCTGTTTGTTTATGTACCAGGAGGTTCTATCTCACTTAAGATGGTCCTAGCCATGCTGTTTGTTTATGTACCAGGAGGTTCTATCTCACTTAAGATGGTCCTAGCCATGCTCTTTGTTTATTTACAAGGAGGTTCTTTCTCACTTAAGATGGTCCTAGCCATGCTGTTTGTTTATGTACCAGGAGGTTCTTTCTCACTTAAGATGGTCCTAGCCATACTGTTTGTTTATGTACCAGGACGTTCTATCTCACTTAAGATGTTCCTATCCATGCTGTTTGTTTATGTACAAGGAGGTTCTATCTCACTTAAGATGACCCTAGCCATTCTGTTTGTTTTTGTACCAGGAGGTTTTATCTCACTTCAGATGGTCCTAGCCATGCTGTTTGTTTATGTACTAGGGGTTTTTTTCTCACTTAAGATGGTCCTAGCCATGCTGTTTTGTTTATGTACCATGACGTTTTATCTCACTTAAAATGGCCCTAGCCATGCTGTTTGTTTATGTACCAAGAGGTTCTATCTCACTTAAGATGGCCCTAACTATGCTGTTTTGTTAATGTATCAGGAGTTTCTATCTCACTTAAGATGGTCCTTGCCATGCTGTTTGTTTATGTAGCAGGAGGTTCTATCTCACTTAAGATGGTCCTAGCCATGCTGTTTGTTTATGTAGCAGGAGGTTCTATCTCACTTAAGATGGCCCTTGCCATGCTGTTTGTTTATGTACCAGGAGATTCTATCTCACTTAAGATGGTCCTAGCAAAGCTGTTTGTTTATTACCAGGAGGTTCTATCTCACATGAGATGGTCCTAGCCATGCTGTTTGTTTATGTATCAGGAGGTTCTATCTCACTTAAGATTGTCCTATCCATGCTGTTTGTTTATGTAGCAGGAGGTTCTCTCTCACTTAAGATGGTTCTATCCATGCTGTTTCTTTATGTATCAGGGGGTTCTATCTCACTTAAGATGGCCCTAGCCATGTTGTTTGTTTATGTACCAAGAGGTTCTATCTCACTTAAGATGGCCCTAGCCATGCTGTTTGTTTATGTAGCAGGAGGTTCTATCTCACTTAAGATGGCCCTAGCCATGCTGTTTGTTTATGTACCAGGAGGTTCTTTCTCACATGAGATGGTCCTAGCCATGCTGTTTGTTTATGTAGCAGGAGGTTCTATCTCACTTAAGATGGCCCTTGCCATGCTGTTTGTTTATGTACCAGGAGATTCTATCTCACTTAAGATGGTCCTAGCAAAGCTGTTTGTTTATTACCAGGAGGTTCTATCTCACATGAGATGGTCCTAGCCATGCTGTTTGTTTATGTATCAGGAGGTTCTATCTCACTTAAGATTGTCCTATCCATGCTGTTTGTTTATGTAGCAGGAGGTTCTCTCTCACTTAAGATGGTTCTATCCATGCTGTTTCTTTATGTATCAGGGGGTTCTATCTCACTTAAGATGGCCCTAGCCATGTTGTTTGTTTATGTACCAAGAGGTTCTATCTCACTTAAGATTGTCCTATCCATGCTGTTTGTTTATGTAGCAGGAGGTTCTCTCTCACTTAAGATGGTTCTATCCATGCTGTTTCTTTATGTATCAGGGGGTTCTATCTCACTTAAGATGGCCCTAGCCATGTTGTTTGTTTATGTACCAAGAGGTTCTATCTCACTTAAGATGGTCCTAGCCATGCTGTTTCTTTATGTATCAGGAGTTTCTATCTCACTTAAGATGGTCCTAGCCATGCTGTTTGTTTATGTACCAGGAGGTTCTATCTCACTAAATATGGCCCTAGCCATGCTGTTTGTTTCTGTATCAGGATGTTCTATCTCACTTAAGATGGTCCTAGCCATGCTGTTTGTTTATGTAGCAGGAGGTTCTTTCTCACTTAAGATGGTCCTAGCCATGCTGTTTGTTTATGTACCAGAAGGTTCTATCTCACTTAAGATGGTCCTAGCCATGCTGTTTGTTTATGTACCAGGAGGTTCTTTCTCACTTAAGATGGTCCTATCCATACTGTTTGTTTATGTAGCAGAAGGTTCTTTCTCACTTAAGATGGTCCTAGCCATGCTGTTTGTTTATGTAGCAGGAGGTTCTATCTCACTTAAGATGGTCCTAGCCATGTTTTTTCTTACATAATCAGGAGGTTCTATCTCACATGAGATGGTCCTAGCCATGCTGTTTGTTTATGTACCAGGAGGTTCTATCTCACTTAAGAGATAGTCCTAGCCATGCTGTTTGTTTATGTACCAGGAGGTTCTTTCTCACTTAAGATGGTCCTAGCCATGCTGTTTGTTTATGTATCAGGAGGTTCTTTCTCACATAAGATGGTCCTAGCCATGCTGTTTGTTTATGTATCAGGAGGTTCTATCTCACTTAATATGGCCCTAGCCATGCTGTTTGTTTCTGTATCAGGAGGTTCTATCTCACTTAAGATGGCCCTAGCCATGCTGTTTGTTTATGTACCAAGAGGTTCTATCTTACTTAAGATGGTCCTAGCCATGCTGTTTCTTTATGTATCAGGAGTTTCTATCTCACTTAAGATGGTCCTAGTCATGCTGTTTGTTTATGTACCAGGAGGTTCTATCTCACTTAAGATGGTCCTAGCCATGCTGTTTGTTTATGTAGCAGGAGGTTCTATCTCACTTAAGATGGCCCTAGCCATGATGTTTGTTTATGTACCAGGAGGTTCTATTTCACTTAAGATGGTCCTAGCAAAGCTGTTTGTTTATGTACCAGGAGGTTCTTTCTCACATGAGATTGTCCTAGCCATGCTGTTTGTTTATGTATCAGGAGGTTCTATCTCACTCAAGATGGTCCTAGCCATGCTGTTTGTTTATGTAGCAGGAGGTTCTATCTCACTTAAGATGGTCCTAGCCATGCTGTTTGTTTATGTACCAGGAGGTTCTATCTCACTTAAGATGGTCCTAGCCATGCTGTTTGTTTATGTACCAGGAGGTTCTATCTCACTTAAGATGGTCCTAGCCATGCTCTTTGTTTATTTACAAGGAGGTTCTTTCTCACTTAAGATGGTCCTAGCCATGCTGTTTGTTTATGTACCAGGAGGTTCTTTCTCACTTAAGATGGTCCTAGCCATACTGTTTGTTTATGTACCAGGACGTTCTATCTCACTTAAGATGTTCCTATCCATGCTGTTTGTTTATGTACAAGGAGGTTCTATCTCACTTAAGATGACCCTAGCCATTCTGTTTGTTTTTGTACCAGGAGGTTTTATCTCACTTCAGATGGTCCTAGCCATGCTGTTTGTTTATGTACTAGGGGTTTTTTTCTCACTTAAGATGGTCCTAGCCATGCTGTTTTGTTTATGTACCATGACGTTTTATCTCACTTAAAATGGCCCTAGCCATGCTGTTTGTTTATGTACCAAGAGGTTCTATCTCACTTAAGATGGCCCTAACTATGCTGTTTTGTTAATGTATCAGGAGTTTCTATCTCACTTAAGATGGTCCTTGCCATGCTGTTTGTTTATGTAGCAGGAGGTTCTATCTCACTTAAGATGGTCCTAGCCATGCTGTTTGTTTATGTAGCAGGAGGTTCTATCTCACTTAAGATGGCCCTTGCCATGCTGTTTGTTTATGTACCAGGAGATTCTATCTCACTTAAGATGGTCCTAGCAAAGCTGTTTGTTTATTACCAGGAGGTTCTATCTCACATGAGATGGTCCTAGCCATGCTGTTTGTTTATGTATCAGGAGGTTCTATCTCACTTAAGATTGTCCTATCCATGCTGTTTGTTTATGTAGCAGGAGGTTCTCTCTCACTTAAGATGGTTCTATCCATGCTGTTTCTTTATGTATCAGGGGGTTCTATCTCACTTAAGATGGCCCTAGCCATGTTGTTTGTTTATGTACCAAGAGGTTCTATCTCACTTAAGATGGTCCTAGCCATGCTGTTTCTTTATGTATCAGGAGTTTCTATCTCACTTAAGATGGTCCTAGCCATGCTGTTTGTTTATGTACCAGGAGGTTCTATCTCACTTAAGATGGTCCTAGCCATGCTGTTTGTTTATGTAGCAGGAGGTTCTATCTCACTTAAGATGGCCCTAGCCATGCTGTTTGTTTATGTAGCAGGAGGTTCTATCTCACTTAAGATGGCCCTAGCCATGCTGTTTGTTTATGTACCAGGAGGTTCTTTCTCACATGAGATGGTCCTAGCCATGCTGTTTGTTTATGTATCAGGAGGTTCTATCTCACTCAAGATGGTCCTAGCCATGCTGTTTGTTTATGTAGAAGGAGGTTCTATCTCACTTAAGATGGTCCTAGCCATGCTGTTTGTTTATGTACCAGGAGGTTCTATCTCACTTTAGATGGTTCTATCCATATTGTTTGTTTATGTACCAGGACGTTCTATCTTACTTAAGATGGTCCTAGCCATGCTGTTTGTTTATGTACCAGGAGGTTCTTTCTCACTTAAGATGGTCCTAGCCATATTGTTTGTTTATGTACCAGGACGTTCTATCTCACTTAAGATGGTCCTATCCATGCCGTTTGTTTATGTACCAGGAGGTTCTATCTCACTTAAGATGGCCCTAGCCATTCTGTTTGTTTTTGTACCAGGAGGTTTTATCTCACTTTAGATGGTCCTAGCCATGCTGTTTGTTTATGTACTAGGGGTTTTTTTCTCACTTTAGATGGCCCTAACCATGCTGTTTTGTTTATGTACCATGACGCTTTATCTCACTTAAAATGGCCCTAGCCATGCTGTTTGTTTATGTACCAAGAGGTTCTATCTCACTTAAGATGGCCCTAACTATGCTGTTTTGTTAATGTATCAGGAGTTTCTATCTCACTTAAGATGGTCCTAGCCATGCTGTTTGTTTATGTAGCAGGAGGTTCTATCTCACTTAAGATGGTCCTAGCCATGCTGTTTGTTTATGTAGCAGGAGGTTCTATCTCACTTAAGATGGCCCTAGCCATGCTGTTTGTTTATGTAGCAGGAGGTTCTATCTCACTTAAGATGGTCCTAGCCATGCTGTTTGTTTATGTAGCAGGAGGTTCTATCTCACTTAAGATGGTCCTAGCCATGCTGTTTGTTTATGTAGCAGGAGGTTCTATCTCACTTAAGATGGCCCTAGCCATGCTGTTTATTTATGTACCAGGAGGTTCTATCTCGCTTAAGATGGCCCTAGCCATGCTGTTTGTTTATGTAGCAGGAGGTTCTATCTCACTTAAGATGGCCCTAGCCATGCTGTTTGTTTATGTAGCAGGAGGTTCTATCTCACTTAAGATGGCCCTAGCCATGCTGTTTGTTTATGTACCAGGAGGTTCTATCTCACTTAAGATGGTCCTAGCAAAGTTGTTTGTATATGTAGCAGGAGGTTCTATCTCACTTAAGATGGTCCTAGCCATGCTGTTTGTTTATGTACCAGGAGGTTCTATCTCACTTAAGATGGTCCTAGCCATGCTTTTTGTTTATGTACCAGGAGGTTCTATCTCACTTAAGATGGTCCTAGCCATGCTGTTTGTTTATGTACCAGAAGGTTCTATCTCACTTAAGATGGTCCTAGCCATGCTGTTTGTTTATTAACAAGGAGGTTCTTTCTCACTTAAAATGGTCCTAGCCATGCTGTTTGTTTATGTACTAGGGGTTTTTTTCTCACTTAAGATGGCCCTAACTATGCTGTTTTGTTTATGTACCATGACGTTTTATTTCACTTAAAATGGCCCTAGCCATGCTGTTTGTTTATGTACCAAGAGGTTCTATCTCACTTAAGATGGCCCTAACTATGCTGTTTTGTTAATGTATCAGGAGTTTCTATCTCACTTAAGATGGTCCTAGCCATGCTGTTTGTTTATGTAGCAAGAGGTTCTTTCTCACATGAGATAGTCCTAGCCATGCTGTTTGTTTATGTAGCAGGAGGTTCTATCTCACTTAAGATGGTCCTAGCCATGCCTTTTGTTTATGTACCAGGAGGTTCTTTCTCACATGAGATTGTCCTAGCCATGCTGTTTTTTTAAGTACCACAAGCTTCTTTCTCACTTAAGATGGTCCTAGCCATGCTGTTTGTTTATGTATCAGGAGGTTCTATCTCACTTAAGATGGTCCTAGCCATGCTGTTTGTTTATGTATCAGGGGTTTCTATCTCACTTAGGATGGTCCTATCCATGCTGTTTGTTTATGTAGCAAGAGGTTCTTTCTCACATGAGATAGTCCTAGCCATGCTGTTTGTTTATGTATCAGGATGTCCTATCTCACTTAAGATGGTCCTAGCCATGCCTTTTGTTTATGTACCAGGAGGTTCTTTCTCACTTAAGATGGTCCTGGCCATGCTGTTTGTTTATGTATCAGGAGGTTCTTTCTCACATAAGATGGTCCTAGCCATGCTGTTTGTTTATGTATCAGGAGGTTCTATCTCACTAAATATGGCCCTAGCCATACTGTTTGTTTCTGTATCAGGATGTTCTATCTCACTTAAGATGGTCCTAGCCATGCTCTTTGTTTATGTACCAGGAGGTTCTTTCTCACTTAAGATGGTCCTAGCCATGCTGTTTGTTTATGTACCAGAAGGTTCTATCTCACTTAAGATGGTCCTAGCCATGCTGTTTGTTTATGTACCAGGAGGTTCTTTCTCACTTAAGATGGTCCTATCCATACTGTTTGTTTATGTACCAGGAGGTTCTTTCTCACTTAAGATGGTCCTAACCATGCTGTTTGTTTATGTAGCAGGAGGTTCTATCTCACTTAAGATGGTCCTAGCCATGTTTTTTCTTACATAATCAGGAGGTTCTATCTCACATGAGATGGTCCTAGCCATGCTGTTTGTTTATGTACCAGGAGGTTCTTTCTCACATGAGATGGTCCTAGCCATGCTGTTTGTTTATGTATCAGGAGGTTCTATCTCACTCAAGATGGTCCTAGCCATGCTGTTTGTTTATGTAGCAGGAGGTTCTATCTCACTTAAGATGGTCCTAGCCATGCTGTTTGTTTATGTACCAGGAGGTTCTATCTCACTTAAGATGGTCCTAGCCATGCTGTTTGTTTATGTACCAGGAGGTTCTATCTCACTTAAGATGGTCCTAGCCATGCTCTTTGTTTATTTACAAGGAGGTTCTTTCTCACTTAAGATGGTCCTAGCCATGCTGTTTGTTTATGTACCAGGAGGTTCTTTCTCACTTAAGATGGTCCTAGCCATACTGTTTGTTTATGTACCAGGACGTTCTATCTCACTTAAGATGTTCCTATCCATGCTGTTTGTTTATGTACAAGGAGGTTCTATCTCACTTAAGATGACCCTAGCCATTCTGTTTGTTTCTGTACCAGGAGGTTTTATCTCACTTCAGATGGTCCTAGCCATGCTGTTTGTTTATGTACTAGGGGTTTTTTTCTCACTTAAGATGGTCCTAGCCATGCTGTTTTGTTTATGTAACATGACGTTTTATCTCACTTAAAATGGCCCTAGCCATGCTGTTTGTTTATGTACCAAGAGGTTCTATCTCACTTAAGATGGCCCTAACTATGCTGTTTTGTTAATGTATCAGGAGTTTCTATCTCACTTAAGATGGTCCTTGCCATGCTGTTTGTTTATGTAGCAGGAGGTTCTATCTCACTTAAGATGGTCCTAGCCATGCTGTTTGTTTATGTAGCAGGAGGTTCTATCTCACTTAAGATGGCCCTTGCCATGCTGTTTGTTTATGTAGCAGGAGGTTCTATCTCACTTAAGATGGTCCTAGCCATGCTGTTTGTTTATGTACCAAGAGGTTCTATCTCACTTAAGATGGCCCTAGCCATGCTGTTTGTTTATGTACCAGGAGATTCTATCTCACTTAAGATGGTCCTAGGAAAGCTGTTTGTTTATTACCAGGAGGTTCTATCTCACATGAGATGGTCCTAGCCATGCTGTTTGTTTATGTATCAGGAGGTTCTATCTCACTTAAGATTGTCCTATCCATGCTGTTTGTTTATGTAGCAGGAGGTTCTCTCTCACTTAAGATGGTTCTATCCATGCTGTTTCTTTATGTATCAGGGGGTTCTATCTCACTTAAGATTGCCCTAGCCATGTTGTTTGTTTATGTACCAAGAGGTTCTATCTCACTTAAGATGGTCCTAGCCATGCTGTTTGTTTATGTATCAGGAGTTTCTATCTCACTTAAGATGGTCCTAGCCATGCTGTTTGTTTATGTACCAGGAGGTTCTATCTCACTTAAGATGGTCCTAGCCATGCTGTTTGTTTATGTAGCAGGAGGTTCTATCTCACTTTAGATGGCCCTAGCCATGCTGTTTGTTTATGTACCAGGAGGTTCTATTTCACTTAAGATGGTCCTAGCAAAGCTGTTTGTTTATGTACCAGGAGGTTCTTTCTCACATGAGATGGTCCTAGCCATGCTGTTTGTTTATGTATCAGGAGGTTCTATCTCACTCAAGATGGTCCTAGCCATGCTGTTTGTTTATGTAGAAGGAGGTTCTATCTCACTTAAGATGGTCCTAGCCATGCTGTTTGTTTATGTACCAGGAGGTTCTATCTCACTTTAGATGGTTCTATCCATATTGTTTATTTATGTACCAGGACGTTCTATCTTACTTAAGATGGTCCTAGCCATGCTGTTTGTTTATGTACCAGGAGGTTCTTTCTCACTTAAGATGGTCCTAGCCATATTGTTTGTTTATGTACCAGGACGTTCTATCTCACTTAGGATGGTCCTATCCATGCCGTTTGTTTATGTACCAGGAGGTTCTATCTCACTTAAGATGACCCTAGCCATTCTGTTTGTTTTTGTACCAGGAGGTTTTATCTCACTTCAGATGGTCCTAGCCATGCTGTTTGTTTATGTACTAGGGGTTTTTTTCTCACTTTAGATGGCCCTAACCATGCTGTTTTGTTTATGTACCATGACGCTTTATCTCACTTAAAATGGCCCTAGCCATGCTGTTTGTTTATGTACCAAGAGGTTCTATCTCACTTAAGATGGCCCTAACTATGCTGTTTTGTTAATGTATCAGGAGTTTCTATCTCACTTAAGATGGTCCTAGCCATGCTGTTTGTTTATGTAGCAGGAGTTTCTATCTCACTTAAGATGGTCCTAGCCATGCTGTTTGTTTATGTAGCAGGAGGTTCTATCTCACTTAAGATGGCCCTAGCCATGCTGTTTGTTTATGTACCAGGAGGTTCTATCTCACTTAAGATGGTCCTAGCAAAGTTGTTTGTTTATGTAGCAGGAGGTTCTATCTCACTTAAGATGGTCCTAGCCATGCTGTTTGTTTATGTACCAGGAGGTTCTTTCTCACTTAAGATGGTCCTAGCCATGCTGTTTGTTTATGTACCAGGAGGTTCTTTCTCACTTAAGATGGTCCTAGCCATATTGTTTGTTTATGTACCAGGACGTTCTATCTCACTTAAGATGGTCCTATCCATGCCGTTTGTTTATGTACCAGTAGGTTCTATCTCACTTAAGATGACCCTAGCCATTCTTTTTGTTTTTGTACCAGGAGGTTTTATCTCACTTCAGATGGTCCTAGCCATGCTGTTTGTTTATGTACTAGGGGATTTTTTCTCACTTTAGATGGCCCTAACCATGCTGTTTTGTTTATGTAGCAGGAGGTTCTATCTCACTTAAGATGGCCCTAGCCATGCTGTTTGTTTATGTACCAAGAGGTTCTATCTCACTTAAGATGGCCCTAACTATGCTGTTTTGTTAATGTATCAGGAGTTTCTATCTCACTTAAGATGGTCCTAGCCATGCTGTTTGTTTATGTAGCAGGAGGTTCTATCTCACTGAAGATGGTCCTAGCCATGCTGTTTGTTTATGTAGCAGGAGGTTTTATCTCACTTAAGATGGCCATAGCCATGCTGTTTGTTTATGTAGCAGGAGGTTCTATCTCACTTAAGATGGTCCTAGCCATGCTGTTTGTTTATGTAGCAGGAGGTTCTATCTCACTTAAGATGGTCCTAGCCATGCTGTTTGTTTATGTAGCAGGAGGTTCTATCTCACTTAAGATGGCCCTAGCCATGCTGTTTGTTTATGTACCAGGAGGTTCTATCTCACTTAAGATGGTCCTAGCCATGCTGTTTGTTTATGTACCAGGAGGTTCTATCTCACTTTAGATGGTTCTATCCATTTTGTTTGTTTATGTACCAGGACGTTCTATCTTACTTAAGATGGTCCTAGCCATGCTGTTTGTTTATGTACCAGGAGGTTCTTTCTCACTTAAGATGGTCCTAGCCATATTGTTTGTTTATGTACCAGGACGTTCTATCTCACTTAAGATGGTCCTATCCATGCCGTTTGTTTATGTACCAGGAGGTTCTATCTCACTTAAGATGACCCTAGCCATTCTGTTTGTTTTTGTACCAGGAGGTTTTATCTCACTTCAGATGGTCCTAGCCATGCTGTTTGTTTATGTACTAGGGGTTTTTTTCTCACTTTAGATGGCCCTAACCATGCTGTTTTGTTTATGTACCATGACGCTTTATCTCACTTAAAATGGCCCTAGCCATGCTGTTTGTT
Organism: Tegillarca granosa; assembly: GCA_029721355.1. Lineage (NCBI taxonomy): Eukaryota > Metazoa > Mollusca > Bivalvia > Arcoida > Arcidae > Tegillarca > Tegillarca granosa. The sequence goes on from CM056603.1 coordinate 2,398,807, forward strand.
TATGTACCAAGAGGTTCTATCTCACTTAAGATGGCCCTAACTATGCTGTTTTGTTAATGTATCAGGAGTTTCTATCTCACTTAAGATGGTCCTAGCCATGCTGTTTGTTTATGTAGCAGGAGGTTCTATCTCACTTAAGATGGTCCTAGCCATGCTGTTTGTTTATGTAGCAGGAGGTTCTATCTCACTTAAGATGGCCCTAGCCATGCTGTTTGTTTATGTACCAGGAGGTTCTATCTCACTTAAGATGGTCCTAGCAAAGTTGTTTGTTTATGTAGCAGGAGGTTCTATCTCACTTAAGATGGTCCTAGCCATGCTGTTTGTTTATGTACCAGGAGGTTCTTTCTCACTTAAGATGGTCCTAGCCATGCTGTTTGTTTTTGTACCAGGAGGTTTTATTTCACTTTAGATGGTCCTAGCCATGCTGTTTGTTTATGTACTAGGGGTTTTTTTCTCACTTTAGATGGCCCTAACCATGCTGTTTTGTTTATGTACCATGACGCTTTATCTCACTTAAAATGGCCCTAGCCATGCTGTTTGTTTATGTACCAAGAGGTTCTATCTCACTTAAGATGGCCCTAACTATGCTGTTTTGTTAATGTATCAGGAGTTTCTATCTCACTTAAGATGGTCCTAGCCATGCTGTTTGTTTATGTAGCAGGAGGTTCTATCTCACTTAAGACGGTCCTAGCTATGCTGTTTGTTTATGTAGCAGGAGGTTCTATCTCACTTATGATGGTCCTAGCCATGCTGTTTGTTTATGTACCAGGAGGTTCTATCTCACTTAAGATGGTCCTAGCAAAGTTGTTTGTTTATGTAGCAGGAGGTTCTATCTCACTTAAGATGGTTCTAGCCATGCTGTTTGTTTATGTACCAGGAGGTTCTTTCTCACTTAAGATGGTCCTAGCCATGCTGTTTGTTTATGTACCAGGAGGTTCTTTCTCACTTAAGATGGTCCTAGCCATATTGTTTGTTTATGTACCAGGACGTTCTATCTCACTTAAGATGGTCCTATCCATGCCGTTTGTTTATGTACCAGGAGGTTCTATCTCACTTAAGATGACCCTAGCCATTCTGTTTGTTTTTGTACCAGGAGGTTTTATCTCACTTCAGATGGTCCTAGCCATGCTGTTTGTTTATGTACTAGGGGATTTTTTCTCACTTTAGATGGCCCTAACCATGCTGTTTTGTTTATATAGCAGGAGGTTCTAACTCACTTAAGATGGCCCTAGCCATGCTGTTTGTTTATGTACCAAGAGGTTCTATCTCACTTAAGATGGCCCTAACTATGCTGTTTTGTTAATGTATCAGGAGTTTCTATCTCACTTAAGATGGTCCTAGCCATGCTGTTTGTTTATGTAGCAGGAGGTTCTATCTCACTTAAGATGGTCCTAGCCATGCTGTTTGTTTATGTAGCAGGAGGTTTTATCTCACTTAAGATGGCCCTAGCCATGCTGTTTGTTTATGTAGCAGGAGGTTCTATCTCACTTAAGATGGTCCTAGCCATGCTGTTTGTTTATGTAGCAGGAGGTTCTATCTCACTTAAGATGGTCCTAGCCATGCTGTTTGTTTATGTAGCAGGAGGTTCTATCACACTTAAGATGGCCCTAGCCATGCTGTTTGTTTATGTACCAGGAGGTTCTATCTCACTTAAGATGGCCCTAACCATGCTGTTTGTTTATGTAGCAGGAGGTTCTATCTCACTTAAGATGGCCCTAGCCATGCTGTTTGTTTATGTAGCAGGAGGTTCTATCTCACTTAAGATGGCCCTAGCCATGCTGTTTATTTATGTACCAGGAGGTTCTATCTCACTTAAGATGGTCCTAGCAAAGTTGTTTGTATATGTAGCAGGAGGTTCTATCTCACTTAAGATGGTCCTAGCCATGCTGTTTGTTTATGTACTAGGGGATTTTTTCTCACTTTAGATGGCCCTAACCATGCTGTTTTGTTTATATAGCAGGAGGTTCTATCTCACTTAAGATGGCCCTAGCCATGCTGTTTGTTTATGTACCAAGAGGTTCTATCTCACTTAAGATGGCCCTAACTATGCTGTTTTGTTAATGTATCAGGAGTTTCTATGTCACTTAAGATGGTCCTAGCCATGCTGTTTGTTTATGTAGCAGGAGGTTCTATCTCACTTAAGATGGTCCTAGCCATGCTGTTTGTTTATGTAGCAGGAGGTTTTATCTCACTTAAGATGGCCCTAGCCATGCTGTTTGTTTATGTAGCAGGAGGTTCTATCTCACTTAAGATGGTCCTAGCCATGCTGTTTGTTTATGTAGCAGGAGGTTCTATCTCACTTAAGATGGTCCTAGCCATGCTGTTTGTTTATGTAGCAGGAGGTTCTATCACACTTAAGATGGCCCTAGCCATGCTGTTTGTTTATGTACCAGGAGGTTCTATCTCACTTAAGATGGCCCTAACCATGCTGTTTGTTTATGTAGCAGGAGGTTCTATCTCACTTAAGATGGCCCTAGCCATGCTGTTTGTTTATGTAGCAGGAGGTTCTATCTCACTTAAGATGGCCCTAGCCATGCTGTTTGTTTATGTACCAGGAAGTTCTATCTCACTTAAGATGGTCCTAGCAAAGTTGTTTGTATATGTAGCAGGAGGTTCTATCTCACTTAAGATGGTCTTAGCCATGCTGTTTGTTTAAGTACCAGGAGGTTCTGTCTCACTTAAGATGGTCCTAGCCATGCTGTTTGTTTATGTACCAGGAGGTTCTATCTCACTTAAGATGGTCCTAGCCATGCTGTTTGTTTATGTACCAGGAGGTTCTATCTCACTTAAGATGGTCCTAGCCATGCTGTTTGTTTATTTACAAGGAGGTTCTTTCTCACTTAAAATGGTCCTCGCCATGCTGTTTGTTTATGTACTAGGGGTTTTTTTCTCACTTAAGATGGCCCTAACCATGCTGTTTTGTTTATGTACCATGACGTTTTATCTCACTTAAAATGGCCCTAGCCATGCTGTTTGTTTATGTACCAAGAGGTTCTATCTCACTTAAGATGGCCCTAACTATGCTGTTTTGTTAATGTATCAGGAGTTTCTATCTCACTTAAGATGGTCCTAGCCATGCTGTTTGTTTATGTAGCAGGAGGTTCTATCTCACTTAAGATGGTCCTAGCCATATTGTTTGTTTATGTACCAGGACGTTCTATCTCACTTAAGATGGTCCTATCCATGCCGTTTGTTTATGTACCAGGAGGTTCTATCTCAATTAAAATGACCCTAGCCATTCTGTTTGTTTTTGTACCAGGAGGTTTTATCTCACTTCAGATGGTCCTAGCCATGCTGTTTGTTTATGTACTAGGGGATTTTTTCTCACTTTAGATGGCCCTAACCATGCTGTTTTGTTTATGTAGCAGGAGGTTCTATCTCACTTAAGATGGCCCTAGCCATGCTGTTTGTTTATGTACCAAGAGGTTCTATCTCACTTAAGATGGCCCTAACTATGCTGTTTTGTTAATGTATCAGGAGTTTCTATCTCACTTAAGATGGTCCTAGCCATGCTGTTTGTTTATGTAGCAGGAGGTTCTATCTCACTAAAGATGGTCCTAGCCATGCTGTTTGTTTATGTAGCAGGAGGTTTTATCTCACTTAAGATGGCCCTAGCCATGCTGTTTGTTTATGTAGCAGGAGGTTCTATCTCACTTAAGATGGTCCTAGCCATGCTGTTTGTTTATGTAGCAGGAGGTTCTATCTCACTTAAGATGGTCCTAGCCATGCTGTTTGTTTATGTAGCAGGAGGTTCTATCACACTTAAGATGGCCCTAGCCATGCTGTTTGTTTATGTACCAGGAGGTTCTATCTCACTTAAGATGGCCCTACCATGCTGTTTGTTTATGTAGCAGGAGGTTCTATCTCACTTAAGATGGCCCTAGCCATGCTGTTTGTTTATGTAGCAGGAGGTTCTATCTCACTTAAGATGGCCCTAGCCATGCTGTTTGTTTATGTACCAGGAGGTTCTATCTCACTTAAGATGGTCCTAGCAAAGTTGTTTGTATATGTAGCAGGAGGTTCTATCTCACTTAAGATGGTCTTAGCCATGCTGTTTGTTTATGTACCAGGAGGTTCTGTCTCACTTAAGATGGTCCTAGCCATGCTGTTTGTTTATGTACCAGGAGGTTCTATCTCACTTAAGATGGTCCTAGCCATGCTGTTTGTTTATGTACCAGGAGGTTCTATCTCACTTAAGATGGTCCTAGCCATGCTGTTTGTTTATTTACAAGGAGGTTCTTTCTCACTTAAATGGTCCTCGCCATGCTGTTTGTTTATGTACTAGGGGTTTTTTTCTCACTTAAGATGGCCCTAACCATGCTGTTTTGTTTATGTACCATGACGTTTTATCTCACTTAAAATGGCCCTAGCCATGCTGTTTTTTATGTACCAAGAGGTTCTATCTCACTTAAGCTGGCCCTAACTATGCTGTTTTGTTAATGTATCAGAAGTTTCTATCTCACTTAAGATGGTCCTAGCCATGCTGTTTGTTTATGTAGCAGGAGGTTCTATCTCACTTAAGATGGTCCTAGCCATGCTGTTTGTTTATGTGGCAGGAGGTTCTATCTCACTTAAGATGGCCCTAGCCATGCTGTTTGTTTATGTACCAGGAGGTTCTATCTCACTTAAGATGGTCCTAGCCATGCTGTTTGTTTATGTACCAGGAGGTTCTATCTCACTTAAGATGGTCCTAGCCATGCTGTTGTTTATTTACAAGGAGGTTCTTTCTCACTTAAGATGGTCCTAGCCATGCTGTTTGTTTATGTACCAGGAGGTTCTATCTCACTTAAGATGGTCCTAGCCATGCTGTTTGTTTATTTACAAGGAGGTTCTTTCTCACTTAAAATGGTCCTCGCCATGCTGTTTGTTTATGTACCAAGAGGTTCTATCTCACTTAAGATGGCCCTAACTATGCTGTTTTGTTAATGTATCAGGAGTTTCTATCTCACTTAAGATGGTCCTAGCCATGCTGTTTGTTTATGTAGCAGGAGGTTCTATCTCACTTAAGATGGTCCTAGCCATGATGTTTGTTTATGTGGCAGGAGGTTCTATCTCACTTAAGATGGCCCTAGCCATGCTGTTTGTTTATGTACCAGGAGGTTCTATCTCACTTAAGATGGTCCTAGCAATGTTGTTTGTTTATGTACCAGGAGGTTCTATCTCACATGAGATGGTCCTAGCCATGCTGTTTATTTATGTATCAGGAAGTTCTATCTCACTTAAGATTGTCCTATCCATGCTGTTTGTTTATGTAGCAGGAGGTTCTCTCTCACTTAAGATGGTTCTATCCATGCTGTTTCTTTATGTATCAGGGGGTTCTATTTCACTTAGATTGTCCTATCCATACTGTTTGTTTATGTAGCAGGAGGTTCTCTCTCACTTAAGATGGTCCTATCCATGCTGTTTCTTTATGTATCAGGGGTTCTATCTCACTTAATATGGCCAAAGCCACGCTGTTTGTTTATGTAGCAGGAGGTTCTATCGCACATGAAATGGTCCTAGCCATGCTGTTTGTTTATGTATCAGGAGGTTCTTTCTCACTTAAGATGGTCCTAGCCATGCTGTTTGTTTATGTACCAGGAGGTTCTCTCTCACCTAAGATTGTCCTATCCATGCTGTTTGTTTATGTATCAGGGGTTTCTATCTCACTTGAGATGGTCCTAGCTATGCTGTTTGTTTATGTACCAGGATGTCCTATCTCACTTAAGATGGTCCTAACCATGGTGTTTGTTTATGTACCAAGAGGTTCTATCTCACTTAAGTTGGTCCTATCCATGCAGTTTGTTTATGTAGCAGGAGGTTCTATCTCACTTAAGATGGTCCTAGCCATGCTGTTTGTTTATGTACCAGGAGGTTCTAACTCACTTAAGATAGTCCTAGCTATGCTGTTTGTTTATTTACAAGGAGGTTCTTTCTCACTTAAGATGGTCCTAGCCATGCTGTTTGTTTATGTAGCAGGACGTTCTATCTCACTTAAGATGGTCCTAGCCATGCTGTTTGTTTTATGTACCAGGAGGTTCTAACTCACTTAAGATAGTCCTAGCTATGCTGTTTGTTTATTTACAAGGAGGTTCTTTCTCACTTAAGATGGTCCTAGCCATGCTGTTTGTTTATGTACCATGAGGTTCTTTCTCACTTAAGATGGTCCTAGCCATGCTGTTTGTTTATGTACCAGGATGTTCTATCTCACTTAAGATGCCCCTAGCCATTCTGTTTGTTTTTGTACCAGGAGGTTTTATCTCACTTAAGATGGCCCTAACTATGCTGTTTTGTTTATGTACCATGACGTTTTTTCTCACTTAAGATGGCCCTAGCCATGCTGTTTGTTTATGTACCAAGAGGTTCTATCTCACTTAAGATGGCCCTTACTATGCTGTTTTGTTAATGTATCAGGAGTTTCTAACTCACTAAAGATGGTCCTAGCCATGCTGTTTGTTTATGTAGCAGGAGGTTCTATCTCACTTAAGATGGTCCTAGCCATACTGTTTGTTTATGTAGCAGGAGGTTCTATCTCACTTAAGATGGTCCTATCCATGCTGTTTGTTTATGTAGCAGGGGGTTCTATCTCACTTTAGATGCTCCTCGCTATGCTGTTTTTTATGTACCAGGAGGTTCTATCTCACTTAAGATGGTCTTAGCCATGCTGTTTGTTTATGTACCAGGAGGTTCTATCTCACTTAAGATGGTCCTATCCATGCTATTTGTTTATGTAGCAGGGGGTTCTATCTCACTTTAGATGCTCCTCACTATGCTGTTTTTTATGTACCAGGAGGTTCTATCTCACTTAAGATGGTCCTAGCCATGTTGTTTGTTTATGTACCAGGAGGTTCTTTCTCACTTAAGATGGTCCTAGCCATGCTGTTTGTTTATGTACCAGGACGTTCTATCTCACTTAAGATGGTCCTATCCATGCTGTTTGTTTATGTAGCAGGGGGTTCTATCTCACTTTAGATGTTCCTCGCTATGCTGTTTTTTATGTACCAGGAGGTTCTATCTCACTTAAGATGGTCTTAGCCATGCTGTTTGTTTATGTACCAGGAGGTTCTATCTTACTTAAGATGGTCCTAGCCATGCTGTTTGTTTATGTAGCAGGAGGTTCTTTCTCACTTAAGATGGTCCTAGCCATGCTGTTTGTTTATGTAGCAGGAGGTTCTTTCTCACTTCAGATGGTCCTAGCCATGCTGTTTGTTTATGTACCAGGAGGTTCTATCTCACTTAAGATGGTCCTAGCCATGCTGTTTGTTTATGTACCAGGAGGTTCTATCTCATTTAAGATGTTCCTATTTAATGCTGTATGTTAACCCGGAAATTGTTGTTGAGAATGATTGAATACCAGACTAGATAGATATATCAAAACATTGTTAATTGAATGCTCAGAGCTGTGTTAATTGAATGTTCTCGAAGCTATACGGTATATTATCTAGGATATATTATGTATTATTTTTAAGACGAAGTTTACTTAACAGAATATTCATTAATTGTACAACACGCTGCATTAAACTATGGGATCAGTTCTCGTTTAAGTAAAGTTTCACGTGAACTCGTGTTATGAGAAAAGGACTGTTTAGTCTTATAATACTGTGGACTTCAGATTTAACCTCTATGTAATTGACCCAAAATGAAAATGGGTAAGAAAAAGAAAAAAGTTATAAAAATATGAGCTTAGCCGAGCGAGCTACAAATATCGTCAGTGCCTTCATCATCTCCGGTTTAATTGGAGATGTTCATTAAGTTAGTAACAATTGAGTCTTCAGTAGTGCTCAGCATGTCGTTCATAACGAGTAAACTTGTGTATTTTAGAAATAGAGGAGTATTATGAAGGATAAATAAATTTGGAAATTGAAGTAACAATAAACCCCGATAAGTACTGTCTGATAAGAGGGAAATCATTAAAGATGTACGCAGTCGCAGAATGTATGCGATCTCAATCTGGTATCGGTCCGCTGGATAACAAAGTACCGTTTAAATGGGGCGATTGTAAATCCCATCATTAAGTCGAGAATTCGAAAGTTTTAAATGAAATACCGTTGAAAGTTAACAATGAACCATCGTTCTACTTCTGAAAAGATAGAATGCCAGAAAACATTAAAGGTACGCAGTGAGGTCACCTCAAGTTTCTTGTAAATGGTCCGCTAGACAACTTGTATAAATAAGGCGGTTGAAAGTTGAGAATTGAAAGTTTAAATGATAATTATTCTTCTATTAATTCTGGTAATTTAAGTAACAATACTGGTAAGCCATCAAAGAAAAAAGGGAGGTAAGCAGCAGGATATTCTTATCATCTCCCGTTTTACAGGTTCAATCTGCATTAAACTGGTTTTACATGTTACCAGTGTTGAAATCATTGAAACAAAGTATCTACCGAACCACTTCGAACGGGTCTCTGTTTTAGAAGCTTAAAACACACACACACACAACCAGGGAGACGGTTTTAGGCTAGAATTATATGTAGATTTAGAAATTAAAATTGAAAACCATGCTTTCAGCGAAAGCAAAGTTTGAAGAATATTGAAGTTATTTTCATAACAATGTGTCGATCTTTATTTCGACATTTACATACGTTTTGAACAAAACAAATGCCCCAAGTTGTTCCCGATAAAGAAATTTGAGTTCCTCTTATCAACGGACCGATGTTGTTAGTGATTTGTCTCCCTTTTTTATCCTTTTTGGTTTCATAGATTACTTGCTACGTTCTAACATGCAGGAAGTTCTTAAATGATGAAAAAAGGACCTCGTAATGAATTAATTTTTTAAAATATAGTCGATCATTTAGAGGGAGGGACCCATCCCTTTATACCACGGCGGTAGCTCAGTTGGTGAGTGCTCGCTCCGTAAGTGGGATGTCATGGGTTCGAACCACGACCGGGTCTGACCCAAGACTTGAAAGTGGTTAGTGACTGTTCTTTCGTCAAGCACTCGGCATTACGAAATAAAAGTCACGGTTCTTTCGGAAGGGAACTTCAATAAACGAGGTCCCGTGCCACTGTAGACGTGGCACGATGAAGAAACCTGCTGTGTAATGCCATTAGCACAACACAGGCAAATGTCTGCACTTTCACCTATAGCTGGCGAACTGAAATATTCTTGACTGGGACGTTAAACACCATTACTTCCTTGCTAAATGAATTAGATAAAACGCAAAACAATATACATGTATTGTGTTAATATTAAACTACAGACGGACAGAATGAATCTCGAAATACACTTAGCTATGTTTGGTTATTATTAGGCATATTTCTATCTCTGGGGCAAAATATTCTAACCACCGAAATTATTTTAATATACCGTTTTTTCATATGCCCTAAGAAAGCGGAACTAGATGCGAAATTGACACTTATGAGGTTTCATGATAAATCGTTTTTGTATGAAACCAAAACAGGATGGAACGTGATAAGAATTTCTTATTATTTGTTTTTTAGAAAGCGAAACTTTTGTGAAACTGACACTCATAAAAGACATCAGTGTATGGAAGCAATATCCTGTATACATACATGATGTATCATAAGTTCCGTTTTCTTAGTTTTTTTTTTCTGTTATTTCTACTACCATGTTTTATCTAATTAATCTTTCTTTTTTATTATTTGTGATTGGTGGTAAGTGTAAGTCTAATCTACCTTCATGGTTGATGTTCACATCTTGTCATAGCGTCTGTATTGCTTACTATTGCGTCAAGAAGTGTGTGTGTGTGTGTGTGTGTGTGTTTATCGGATCGACAGGCTAATTAATGCTCCAGCAACATTGTAGTTATTTGTAGTCGGTTTACACAAATCCTGTAGTCTATATACCGCGATCAGAAGGATAATCCGGGTCTTGTTAAGTACATGACTTAATTAAGTTACACTCCCAGTGTGGTGATTTACATCAATACCTATATACAGTAAACAGGGTTGACAGTGATGTATTTAATACCTTACTTCAAAGTACATAACACACACGTGAATACCTGTGTGTACTAATAAAACTTTTTATCTTAACTCGATCAAATTCTAGTGTGTAAAAGTTTGTAAGCTACCTTGCCGAAGTTCAATAGTTTTCCCTGGGCACTCCGGTTTCCGGCTTCACCATACCTAATCTGACCTTATTAAACTGAGTGAAAAATTCCTGCCGTATATTACTTTATTTCAGTCTTATGTAACTGTCATATACCATGTTTGAATTTAATCAAAATACATTCAAACATGTATATGGCATAACTATTATTACGGCTTGGTTGATCAAAAATCGACAGAAAAGATAGATTAGTCTTATGTATTGAAAAAATATATATTTGACAGAAAGAATTTTAAAAATGAGTGGAGTGGAGTGACGTATCTAAGTCTAGTTTACTTATATCGAGGCGTTCAGTTCTGGTGGCCGGACTACGGCCACGACCGTCGGCAAGCGAACTAAAAAAAACTTTCTCACATTAGGATCTGTCCTAGCGGGTTTCGAACCTAGACGGTGTTCCGTAAGCGCGTTTATAAATGATCTAATACCAAATTGTCTAATATGAAAACTAAAACAAAGACTTCATTTAATTGTATGTATGTACCAAAAAATGATTTACTTGATTTAATAGTAATTGCCCTAAGGCTTTTATATTTGAATTTATGATATTAAATTATGTGAAAATATGTTCATGATATGCGTGTTTATATCCTTACTGGCAATACGTAACACAGATAATAAAAACGAAATTTAAATTGACTAGAACGTGTAGTCGGTATAGAAAACTTCAATTGATAGTTTACGTAGTTAAATAAATATACGTTATATCCTATGTATCGCTGCTGCATTGGCTAGTGTCAGTAGTTTTAATTAAATCAACAAACTGGTTTAAAGTCCATATATCTATCTATATGTGATATACTGTTATCTACATACGTTCATGTTATACTCGTGCATGTAGGGCTAAATCTGCACTCTTTTAAGTCGATGTAACAGTTTATTTTGTTGGCAAAATTTCTTACACGTCAGCAAATGTAAACTTATTTTGTGTCCTGTTTTAAGATATTTACGTAAAACTGATATTTTCAATGTCCTTGTTAATCTGTAATCATGTAAAAAACGTTATTGAATAAGTTTATGATAATGTCGGAATTTTTGACATTAGCTAATATTTTTGTGTCATCAGCTGAGGTGACTGGATTCGTAGAAATTAAAAAGTCGGCGTCTTCAGAAACCGGAAGTGATTATATTTTTGTTGTAGAAGTGACATGGTCGGATGAAAGAACAATTTTTGTCAAAAGAACTTATAAAGATTTTCTTAATTTTAGACAGACACTTGTATCTCATTTTAAAAACGAAAGAAGAAAACTTTTAAATCCCGTGTTCATACCAGATTTACAAGGTAAGTCATTTATCAGGTGTTAGTTAAAATGAGATGTAGAAGTTACTCGTATGTCATATTATAAGTAAGGTAAGATTAACACACACACACACACACACACACACACACACACACACACTATTTATCTTTTAAACATTTCTCCAGTCATAAAGATTTATTTTTTAAATTATATATTCCTTATTTTCACAACAATTACATGGTCGAAATTTCTGATGCGATGTTTCACGTAATGGGAAAATGGTACCATCTCTCTCTCTCTCTCTCTCTCTCTCTCTCTCTCTCTCTCTCTCTCTCTCTCTCTCTCTCTCTCATTTACAATTTTGATAACGTAGACATGGATTAAGTATTAAAAGTCATAAATATGATGGATGATTAACGTAAATTTATGTTTACTGTTCCGTAAATTTTTACAGTGGTAGAGCGCTTCTCTGTGGTTAGGTTTTTGCTTATTTATTAATTAAATACATGACTTGTATATTGACGTCTTTGAAAGTGCATTTTAGGAGGAAAAAACCCCACTTTTTCAGTATATTATATACTTGTACGATTCTATAAAAGATTTTAACATTATAATTTTTCATCGATATTACTACGTGAATGAAATCAATTATATTACCATGCAATTTTATTACAGCGGGATGTTAACTTTTTCTTTTTAATATTACATAATCGACGATTATTAAGCTGTTGATGGTTAAAACCTCAACAGTTTATTTATTTATTTATTTATTTATTTATTTATTTGAAAATAAACTTAGCACACGAATGCCACTCTTGAACTTATCTCGCAGTTCGACCCGTTATGGCTTAAAGCTGCATTAAGTTTTTCAATTTTCTGAATTTTTTTTGATTTTCTAAAAATATATATTTTTAAAAATAGATATTTTCTAACCATGATCCGTAACATTCATTTTCTAAACTTTAATTTGTTTTAGCTGTAAATAAACGGAATCCTCTGATCAGTGTTTTACGATGGTAATTATGAGCTTGGAGCATGCGCACGGATGTACGGAAAAACCCTAGAATCGAAGGTGAAACATGGCAAATTGCATTAAATGTCCTTAATTAATATCCAGATGAATTTGAAATGGTGTTATGTATCCCTTACTAAGTCACCAATGACAATTTCAACGAAGTTCTGTGTTTAATTTGTCGCATTTTACCGTTTTGAAAGTTGTGTTTAAATGACCCGGGTTTTGATGACGTAACCATGTTCTAATATTAGATCCCAATCTCGTGTAATGCTGCATCTCGCTGGGTAAATACTGTAATTTCTTTATTCATTTGAGCTTTTATCGTTGAACCAAATGTAACATCGTTCATTAGGAACATCATTAATTAGATTAGCATCGTTTTAATTTTGTCTTTGGAAAACTTAATGCAGGTTTAAGTTAATGTCTGTAAGTATATTTTTCAGGTTTAAAGTTGTTCCGATGGTATACCAGACAGTTAGCTGAAGAACGAGAGACAGAGCTTCATCAGTTTGTTATAACTCTCCTCAAACAAAATCCAATGGTAATTACTAGTATATAACACGTTAAGGTTTTAAGTTGACTTTTCCTCTACACTACACTACACTACACTACCATGCACTGCACTGCACTGCACTGCACTACACTTCACTTCACTACACTACACTACCATGCACTGCACTGCACTACACTTCACTTCACTACACTACACAACACTACACTACACTTCACTTCACTTCACTACACTACACTACACTACACTTCACTACACTACACTACACTACACTACCATGCACTGCACTACACTACACTACACTACACTACACTGCACTGCACTGCACTGCACTGCACTACACTTCACTTCACTACACTACACTACACTTCACTGCACTGCATTACTCTTCACTTCACTACACTACACTACACTGCACTGCATTACTCTTCACTTCACTACACTACACTACACTTCACTACACTACACTACACTACACTACACTGCACTGCACTGCACTGCACTACACTTCACTTCACTACTCTACACTACACTACACTGCACTGCACTGCACTACACTACACTACACTGCACTGCACTACACTACACTACACTACACTACACTACACTGCACTACACTACACTACACTACACTACACTTCACTGCACTGCACAGCACTCCACTGCACTCCACTCCACTCCACTCCACTTCACTACACTGCACTGCACTGCACTGCACTGCACTACACTACACTACACTACACTACACTACACTACACTACACTGCACTACACTTCACTACACTGCACTACACTGTACTGCACTTATGACAATTTCCCTGTAATTACCCGCGGTCGATGATTTGTCATAAGCCTTCATTCACGGAAATCTTTCAGGCAATGTAATAAAATGTCATATATTTTTGTAACGGGGAGAAATTTATAATTAAAATTCCCGTATATCTGAAATTAATAAGGTGTACATTTATTAAAAATTGAATTGCTTCCATTGAATTAAAACCTTATCAAATTATTTTACATCATACTAACTTCTATATTGTAATTTATTCGTTTTTTGTACAAAGGCTTTTCAAATGCTGAAAATACACATCTGACTATTATCCTTTTATTAAATCCAGTGCTTGACAAAAGTCGAAATTTTTCGAGTTCTTGGTCGAAGGATGTTTTTAATTTATCAATTATTTGTTATTCCAGTTTGTTATATTTTATTATTTGTTATTCCAGTTTGTTATATTTTATTATTTGTTATTCCAGTTTGTTATATTTTATTATTTGTTATTCCAGTTTGTTATATTTTATTATTTGTTATTCCAGTTTGCTATATTTCATTATTTGTTATTCCAGTTTGTTATATTTCATTATTTGTTATTCCAGTTTGTTATATTTTATTATTTGTTATTCAAGTTTATTATATTTTGATTTATTTTGAGTTTTAAACCTTGTTCCTTGGAGACACATAAGACATGAAATAAAATAAAAACAACAAACCTATTGGTCAGGTTTTTAACAAAGATCAATGTTTAAATTTTCATCTTGAATCAAAGTGATTAGGTAATGGGTACAATAATGTCGTGTATTCGTGTATATATATATATATATATATATATATATATATATATATATATATATATATATAAAATCAGTGTTTTTCCGGTAAAATAAAATGTGTTTACAATCGTAACATTGTACAAATGATACAGAAGAACACGGAACGAAATGGTAGTTTAAATTAGTAAAAAAAATACCTGATACGAGATGGTCGTCATTGTAAAATAATCGAAATTAAATGGTACATACGGGTACAATACAACAATACTATAACAAAAACTACAACAAAACACAATACCCTACGACAACACAATTCAACAAAACACGTCCTTACAAAACAAAAATAATATTACAAAAAACTACAACAAAACACAACACCCTACAACAACAAACTTCAACAAAACACGTCCTTACAATACCACAATACTATTTCAAAAAACTACAACCAAACACAACACCCTACGACAACAAACTTCAACAAAACACGTCCTTACAATACAACAATACTATTACAAAAAAAACTACAACAAAACACAACACCCTACAACAACACACTTCAACAAAACACGTCCTTACAATACAAGAATACTATTACAATAAACTACAACAAAACACAACACCCTACGACAACACAATTTAACAAAACACGTCCTTACAAAACAACAATAATATTACAAAAAACTACAACAAAACACAACACCCTACAACAACACACTTCAACAAAACACGTCCTTACAATACAACAATACTATTACAAAAAACTACAACAAAACACAACACCCTACAACAACACACTTCAACAAAACACGTCCTTACAATACAACAATACTATTACAAAAAACTACAACAAAACACAACACCCTACAACAACACACTTCAACAAAACACGTCCTTACAATACAACAATACTATTACAAAAAACTACAACGAAACACAACACCCTACGACAACAAACTTCAACAAAACACGTCCTTACAATACCACAATACTATTACAAAAAACTACAACCAAACACAACACCCTACGACACTAAACTTCAACAAAACACGTCCTTACAATACAACAATACTATTACAAAAAAAACTACAACAAAACACAACACCCTACAACAACACACTTCAACAAACACGTCCTTACAATACAAGAATACTATTACAATAAACTACAACAAAACACAACACCCTACGACAACACACTTCAACAAAACACGTCCTTACAATACAACAATACTATTACAAAAAACTACAACCAAACACAACACCCTACGACAACAAACTTCAACAAAACACGTCCTTACAATACAACAATACTATTACAAAAAAACTACAACAAAACACAACACCCTACAACAACACACTTCAACAAAACACGTCCTTTATTATACAACAATTCTATTACAAAAAACTACAACAAAACACAACACCCTACGACAACACAATTCAACAAAACACATCCTTACAATAAAACAATAATATTACAAAAAACTACAACAAAACACCACACACTACAACAACACACTTCAACAAAACACGTCCTTACAATACAACAATACTATTACAAAAAACTACAACAAAACACAATACCATACGACAACACACTTCAACAAAACACGCCCTTATTATACAACAATTCTATTACAAAAACTACAACAAAACACAACACCCTACGACAACACAATTCAACAAAACACATCCTTACAATAAAACAATAATATTACAAAAAACTACAACAAAACACAACACCCTTAGACAACACACTAAAACAAAGCACGTCCTTACAATAACAACTACAACAAAACACAACACAAGACAATAAAACGTTACCACGAACATAATAAAACACCACAAAAAACTATAATGGCGACGTCGTTCAGCAAAACAAAACAATTAACTAATGCGTCCAATAACAGGAAACAATATAACGAAATGGCACAGTCAAGTCAAACGGAATAAGAAGGGACAAACTCATAATGATTACTAGTATTCTAAAAATACACTACTTTTAATGAAATTTATGACAGAACGGTACCCAGTACCGGTGATACGTCTGATTAATTTATTGTAACAAATAAAAGCTTTTGGTTGATTGTGTGTATGTCACGTGGTTCACTAAAGCGTGTGTCACGTGGTTTCTCGGTATATATATTTGGTGCGCAGGTTTGTTTAGTTAGATCCAGAGTGAATGTATGCCAACCATTTAGTGTTTTATAAACATGTTCATCGTTAACATATTATGTTATTTTCTTTCAGATATCTAGTCACCCTATTGTTGTTGACTTCTTTGAACCAAGACCGACTGATCCAGTGCCATATAGAACGTCCCCTGATGGTGACAGTATGGACGAAGACGATGCGTATTCTGAAGATGTTTTTAGTAGAAAATGGGTAGGAAAGGACACAGCAAAGTGTAATATATAGACGATATTTGAAACATTTAAGACTGCTGGCTCTAGTAGTATAATGTATTTTAAAATCCACTAAAATTGAAAAAGACTTAAAATGACAACATCTGTATTAGACATATATTTATCATGAGACAAAAAGATTAAAACTTTGTTAATCAAAACAGAAACGTCAGATGCCTTGAGACTTGTCTCAAGGTTGCGAAGTTGTTTAAATTATTGATTGGGGTTTGGACTTGGTGACAGGTGACTAGTTTACACGTGGTCATTGGTCCGGGCATGATGGTAAGTAGGCAACATTGACAAGTCATTGGTTCGGATGTGGTGGGCGAGATTGTCCCAGTCAATGACCCGGGAATGGTGATAAGTAGGCGACATTGACAAGTCATTGGTTCGGATGTGGTCGGCGAGATTGCCACAGTCATGATTTCTAGTCATTGGTCGGGGCATGATGAGAAGTAGGCGACATTGACAAGTCATTGATTCGTATGTAGTCGGCGGGATTGCCTCAGTCATTGGCCCGGGTATGATGATAAGTAGGTGACATGAGCAGTCATTGGTTCGGATGTGGTCAAAGTCGGCGAGATTGCCTCAGTCATTAGTCCGGTTGTTGATGAGTTGGCAAGATTATTCAAGTCATTTGTTTGGTCATAGTGAAAAGTCAGCGAGATTCCGGTTATTGGTTTGAACCTGCGGATAAGTCGGCGAGATTGATTCTGTGACTGGTGTAGGCATGTGACAAGTTGAACAAGTCGGAGATATTGTTTTTACAAAAACAAATACATGGTAGATACATAATAAAAACAATGAAAATGTGTTTTAGAAAATGCACGTGTATTATTTCTTATTATTTCTTCTTTTTTAACCTTTATTGCGTCGTCCTCTTTGGTGCACACGTTTTCAGTTACAATTTTCTTTTTTTTCTTTTCTCTCTCTCTCTCTCTCTCTCTCTCTCTCTCTCTCTCTCTTTTATTTGTCTGTTAATTATTGGACTTTACCTTTAATACCTACAGTATTTATTTTCTGATCTACTGTTATTTCATAAGCATTTGGTATAGTTATTGGTAGTTATTACAACAACAGGAGTTTTAGTTTTAAATTACGTTCTAACGTTATCAATATTATTCAACTTTATGTGTAAAACACAACTGATGATACAGCTTTAAAACATAACAGGAGAAGGGTATATAAAGTTAAGTTTGTGTTTCTTCAAAGTGTGATGCAGTTAAATTACTTTGTCGTCATCAATTCTTTCAATGACATCTTCGTGATTCGTTAGAAGACAACATTGCCAAGTTGTGGAAAAAAATCTTAAGTGATTTTAATGTTATCACCAGTGATATTTATCAGCACAATCAGATGTAGGTGTACTTTTCGATTCGAAAATGCATCCTTTTCTCCATGCAGTTTTGTATTTAGAAAAGAATTAGGACATATTAAAAAGGCTTTTTATTTTACCTTTCTATTTTAATTTTGCTTAAGAAGGTTCCAGGTTTTCATATTAAGTCGTTTTTAAACGTAATGCGTCGCTTTGACACTTATATAAATTGTTTTTGATTAACTATGAAGAGTTCGAGTTTTATCTGTCGAAATTAAACACTTGACATATTATTCTTGTCTGTTCTTTACTTTTTAAATCGTGTATAAGTAGAAGTCCCATGGGAGCTTCACTGGGACTGTTTTCGATGGCAATTCTATACGGTGTCATATTGATGTCCTCGGTTTAAATACCAGTTGTTTTTTTTTTTTGACAGTGTGTGTGTGTGTGTGTGTGTGTGTGTGTGTGTGTGTGTGTGTGTGTTGCATCACATAAAAGATAAAATAACTATGAAAAATAAAAGTACGATAAAATAAAACCTGCAAATTCTTGATTGCAATAAAACCTTCAATTCTTTCTCCACTTTTGATCCCTACGATGCATTAATACCGTTCCATAACTTCAGGTTCTAAAATACACTATAAAAATTCTATCTGTTAAACCTGCCAACGTCAGATCTTCTAGACTCAATATCAGATAGGAAAAGGTTAACAAAACTGAAAAAAATGTACTTGGCAACATTCAACACAACCAAGAACACAACATATTACAAGTTAATGATAAAAACAGACACACAAATTGTTGGAGTTTTTCGTCTACCTATGGTCCAAGGCCAATGTGCAGACATGATAAAAACAAACACACAAGTTAGAGTTTTTCGTCTACCTGTGGCCCAAGGCCAATGTGCAAACATGATAAAAACAGACACACAAGTTAGAGTTTTTCGTCTACCTGTGGCCCAAGGCCAATGTGCAGACATGATAAAACAAACACACAAGTTGGAGTTTTTCGTCTACCTGTGGCCCAAGGCCAATGTGCAAACATGATAAAAACAAACACACAAATTGGAGTTTTTCGTCTACCTGTGGCCCAAGGCCAATGTGCACACGTGATAAAAACAAACACACAAGTTGTTGGAGCTTTTCGTCTACCTGTGGCCCAAGGCCAATGTGCAGACATGAAAAAAAAACTGACACACAAGTTGTTGGAGTTTTTCGTCTACCTGTGGCCCCAGGTCAATGTGCAGACACGATGTCTGATGATATGTTAGATTCTTATATTGTAATTGATGAAGTTTTAGATGTTATTAATGATATGAACAACGACAAAAGCCCAGGTATAGATGGTTTATCTGCTGAGATATTCAAATGTGTTTCTGACCATATAGCACCATACCTAGTCATTGTTTTTAATCATGTGTTTGAAACTGGTATTTATCCAGATATGTGGTCTAAATGTATGATTGTTCCTGTACCTAAAAAGGTAATACATCTGATATATTTTTTTAAAAAAATAGATATCTTCTAACCACGATCGGTGACATTCATTTTCTAAAATTTCATTTCTTTTAGCTGTAAATAAACGGAATTCTCTGACCGGTTGGGTCAGTGTTTTACGATGGTAATTATGAGCTTGAAACATGCGCACGGATGTACGGAAAAACCCTAGAATCGAAGGTGAAACATGACGGATTGCATTAATTGTCCTTCATTTATATCCAGATGTATTTGAAATGGTGTTATGTATCCCTTACTAAGTCACAAATGACAAATTCAACGAAGTTCTGTGTTTAATTTATCGCATTTTACCGTTTTGAAAGTTGTGTTTAAATGACCCGGATTTTGATGACGTAACCATGTTCTAATATTAGATCCCAAATGCTGCATCTTGTGGGTAAATACTGTAATTTCTGTATTTATTCGAGCTTTTATCGTTGAACCAAATGTAACATTGTTCATGAGGAACATCATTAATTAGATTAGCATCGTTTTAATTTTTCCTTTGGAAAACTTAATGCAGCTTTAATGATTTTAGAGGCATCACACTCATACTTGTTATTGCTAAAATGTTCTCATAAATATTGAATAATAGATTGATGAAATGGACTGATATTCACAATAAAAAAGTAAACAACCAGTTTTGTTTTTTACCTAAAAAGTCAACAGTTGACTGTATATTTATTTTACATGCAATAATTGCCAAGGCCTCGAGTAAAAAAGAGAAGGTTTATTGTGTTTTATAGATTTTAAAAAGTCTTTCGATAAAATTCCTAGAAATATATTGTGGTACAAATTACTTTTTTCTTAGTTCTAAAATTGTTAATATCTTAAAATCTATGTATAGTAATGTCAAATCTTGTGTAAAATACATATTGTGGAGTAAAACAAGGTGAACCTTTATCAACTCTACTATTTTTACTATTAATGATATGCAAGAATCTTTAGATGCAAACGGTTGTGGTATGTTTGATATTGATAATGTTAACTTATTTTCATTGTTATATGCAGATGACACAGTTTTATTTTCCAACTCTGAAAAGGGTTTACAATTGTTGATAAATAAATTACAAATATACTGTGAAAAATGGCAAATTGAGGTTAATGTTGAGAAAACAAAAGCAATGGTGTTTCATACTGGTAATAGAATGGTTAAATCAGCAGTTTATTATAATGGTGTTTTAGTACAAATTGTAAAGAATTTTGTTTATTTAGGTGTAAACTTTTTCATAAATGGCAAATGAAATAGAACTCAAAAAGGATTTGTAAAATTTGTACTAAAGCGGTGAATGGTTTATCAAATATCTTAAATAATGTTTTGTTACCTACATCAAATTGTTTTGCATATTTTTGACTCTGTGGTTTCACCAATTTTAAATTTTAGAGCTGAAGTGTGGTGTTTTCACCCCGCCGAAGATATTGAACGTCTACATCTAACATTTTATAAACGTACTAAATGTTAAAAAATCTTCAAGTAATGCAGCTGTTTATGGAGAGCTAAGAAGATTTCCTCTCTCATATATTAGAAAATTAAGAATTTTAAAATATTGGTTAAAAATAATTGGTGATCAAAATATTCTGTTATATAATGTTTACAATGTTTTGAAATTGATGCCGATAAAGGATGTAGCTATAATGGTTTAAATTGGGCTTTTCAAGTTAAGCATTTATTAGACTCTTTAGGCTTGTCTTATATATGGTCTCACCAGGATTTTTGTATTTCAAATTTTTATTTAGTAAACAGAGTATTACAAGATCAGTATGAACAACAGTGGTGTAGTCAGATATCTGAATGTGGTAAATTGTTCTATTATCAAATGTTTAAAGAAGATTGGAAAATGAAAAATTATTTAGATTGTATCTCAAATGTCAAATTTAGAAATATTTTAACTCGTTTTAGAATTTCTTCTCATACATTATTAATTGAAACTGGGAGATAAGAACACATAGAACGGAATACAAGATTGTGTTAATGTTGCAAAATGAAAGCTTTGGAAAATGAATATCATTTTTTGTTAGTATGTCCAGCATATATAGATTTAAGAAAACAATTTTTTGCGAAATGGTATTGTCATTGGCCTAACTTATTTAAATTTGAATGTTTTTTATCTTGCTCATCCAATATTACAATGAACAAACTGTCAAAATACATTTTGTTGCATTTAAACGTCGTAACATTATTATGAATATCGATATGTAGTTAAGGCTCTTGTAATTTTTGCCACCTTGGATGTTGTGGCTATAAACATTTGTATGTTTAATGCCAATAAAGATTAATTGAATTGAATTAAATTAAATTAAAAAAAACAAACACACAAGTTGTTGGAGTTTTTCGTCTACCTGTGGCCCCAGGCCAAAACGCAGACATGATAAAAACAAAAAAAAGTTTTATTTACGTTTGCATATTTACTTATAAATTGTATATGTGTATCGAAGACTTCCTGAATCATCTGACATAATGACAAAATAAATGACTGTACTTGCTCTCCTCTCTCTCTCTATCTAGGGGCCTCGATGGCCGAGTGGTCTAAAGCGCGCGCTTACGGATTACGATGCCTCTCACCGCCTGCGTTCGAATCCCACTCGGTGCAGATCCTAGTGTGAGAAAGTTTGTCAGTTCGCTTGCCGAAGGTCGGTGGTTTTCTCCGTGCACTCCTGTTTTCTCCACCATCCCAGAACTGACAGCCTCGAAAGAAGTGTAAGAATCTTGACTGGGGCGTGAAACACCATTACTCCACTCCTCTCTCTCTTCTCTCTCTTTCTCTCTCTCTTCTCTCTCTCTCAACTAAAAAAAAGAGTTTACTAAAATAATGCTTTTATTGATATATTAACAACCAACCCTCTAAGTATATGTTGATCAAGAACTTTGTTTATACACAGATCATATCTTGTGTCTCCTTGTTTTATCAGACAAAGCGTAAACGAGTTTATCCCAGAACCATCTATCGTCTGCCTTTACATAAGTTAGTGTCTGTAAACACCGCTTGAGGTCTCTGTCTATTTCTTCTGTTGGAATATCTTCAAGTAGTATCATGACTAAGTGACGTTTTTTCTCAAGTAAACTTTGCTGCAGAGCCGTTCGAAACTCTAATAGACACCATTCACTTTTTAAAAATTGTT
The DNA here is from genome assembly GCA_029721355.1 of Tegillarca granosa. Lineage (NCBI taxonomy): Eukaryota > Metazoa > Mollusca > Bivalvia > Arcoida > Arcidae > Tegillarca > Tegillarca granosa. The sequence goes on from CM056603.1 coordinate 2,421,503, forward strand.
TTGAGATTATTAAAACTGTGTGTCTACTAGATTCCACACTTTTGACAATGTTTTCTGAAATAGGTGCACCTAATGCAAAATCTCTATGATGTAAACATATTTTAAAGTTGTACTCATTATTTTTGTTTTCCAGTCTTGGTGCCAGGATTCTAAGAACCCACTCAGCGTTATTCTGGCTGTATGCAATAAAGGCATCGTATTCTTTCTTCTCCCCAGATGACCCATACTGACATGGCAGTAGGATGCGAAGCCTAGTAAATGCCAATATAGTAATCTCCTTTCTGTATCTGACCACCACCAAACAGAGAATCATCAACAAAGTCACAAAAACGCTTATTGTTATAATTGGTCCTTTAAGTATTGTTTTTATACTCACGTGACAACCAAGTGCTTCATGGGATAGATTAACGATTATCCTTCCTTTAAGATAAGCTGGACTTTCACAAGTTAAATCCTTAAAATAGCCATATGGGGTTGAATTAATTGCTTTTAAATCTGAATTACCTTGGATCAAACTAACAAAATTTTTCATTTCACAAAAACAACGAAAAGGATTGTTTTTCAGATCAACTTTAAAGTGTTTTGCTTGTAAAAGCCAACTTACGCTGTTTATTGATAAACTCGATATATTATTATGCCTCAAATCTATAGTACCGATATTGGGATTTTCCCATTCGGTCCCATAATCCTTTAAGAGTGGTAACTCCGAAATGTTGTTATGGCTTAAATCAAGGTAATTTAGGGCTGGTAAATAAAGACGCCAATCTTTTAGTTTATCAGGTATTTCCTTCATTGAGTTATATGATAAATTCAACACTTCTAATTTTGGGAATCTGGCATTGTGCATTTCAAATATATCCGTGTTAGCCGCCATTGAACGGTAGGAACTTTTGTTTAGCAACCACATATTCTTGTATGTACACGTGTATTTCACTAACGAAAGGTCCCTGAACATCGTCTTAATTTTTTGTGACATAACGGGATAATGTCTTTTCATAGGAATTGTTTTAGATAAATTAAACTTGTAGGAAACATTTTTCATGATTATTGCATACGCGTTCAATGGACCACAATCGGCGGCTTTTGTCATTACTCTTGGATTAACAGCCTGTTTCAGAATATTTTCCATAGACAGCACTAAACGGATTTGTTCCAATCTAACATATTCCAGAGTATCAGGTATTAAATGTAGAGAGTTGTCATAAAATTCAGATTTATAATTTTCGATGTCACAATTTTTCACTGAGATGTATCGTAAATGGTTTGCTCTAAATGGCCATGGCAGAGAAATTACACTGCCTTGTACACATTTAATATCAACAGCAAAGTCAAAATCGTTTATCACCAATCCGGAAGTAAGATTTCGTAAAGATAAAAAATCAAGTTTATTATGTTTTCCGACGTGGCACACAAGACTAATTAAAGACACAGTGGTAACCATAAGCTTGTATCGTCCTTCCGTTATATTACAAACACTGTGCCATTCGGCAGGAAGAAAGCCATTAATCAATCGACGTGTAGAATTACTCAATGACTTAAAGATGTAATAATTAGACAAATTTAAATCTAAATATCGATTATTATTTCTCTTCAGCCTTGACATTAAATCCCCAAAACTTCTACCACTATTCGGATGATCCTTTGTACTATCGTTAAAACTTACGAAACGTTCTTCAGATCTTGATGTTCTATTATTTGCCAGCCATGTCGTACCATAGTTTTGCTCTTGCTCGTTAACGCCCAAAGACTTATTGGTATTCTTGTTTTCTGTTGTCATGTTGTCATCTGTTCCGATTCTGTCGTTATTAAATGCCTTTTGATTCTTACCTGTTTGGAGTTGTGACGAATCAGTTCGTCTTCCGATAGACGTTAAACCCGTTACTAAGATAAACAACAGCCACATGGTCCAAACAAGAACTTGAAGTGATAAATAATAAATATAGGTTTATATTCATATTAATGTGTTATTTTGTCTCAACAAGGAAAAAAAAAGACAAGTAATGATTTGGTAATTTGGAGGCAGCGAATCGAATACTTAAACGATTAAAATTAAAGGAAGAAAGATGTATTCATTTTTGTCATATAATTTGTGTCGAGTTACATGATGATTGATCGCCTCTTTCTTAATGTAATCACTATACCGTGTATATCCTGTTATACCTTTTTAAAAAGATTAAAAGGGGGGGGTGTATACTTTTTCCCTTTTTGTAACAGCAATTACAACAGACCATGTATACTTCCGTGATGAGGAGTAGGGGCGTAGATAGGATTTAGTGATTACTGAGGCCAAAAAAGAGGCGCCAAATGCGCTTCAAATCTAGGGGCCCCCGTTTCCAAGGAAAGAAAAAAAACGACGGTAAATGGTTCATTCTGGCGACACCTGAACCTGTTTGTTAAGACCGTCTGAATAATCGAGTCTGTACCAAGGACAAAACATAATCCCTATAAATTATTTTTTATCCTTTTCTATTTTCTTTGTGTTTCTTTAAAACGAGATTAATAAAATCGACCTGATCTTGACTGGGGCAGTTGCCTTGGTTGCCTCATAGTTAGCTACGCCCCTGGTAAGCGTTCCATCAGACAAGGGCAAACAATCAGCTTTCCGGAAGTAGCTTCAGTCCGTCTACCGCTCATGAAGAAAAGTTGTCCTGACAAACCGCTGAAAAGAAGCAATTCTATAGCTGTTGAATCTAGTAGTGATACTTATGAAACTGAGATAATTAAAATACTGTTTGGCAATTGTGGGTTTGATGGTGCAGGAATATATAACAAAATATGAAAAAAAAAACAAACAAAAAAAAAAAAAAACTGTAAACTAAAATAAAACTGTAACTTATAATACTAAATACTTTGTGTGGGTAAGTTAATTCCTGTCCAGAGTCTTTATGCTTATCAGATCGGTGCTTACCCCGTTTTCGGTTTCAGTATTACATATATAATACATACGACTGTAATTTTATATGAGATATTCGATCTGGTCAGGATTAATTTCCGTTTTGTCTGCCTGTGTTGGTATACTAATTAAATCCGCAGTGTTTTGTCGCACCTTATATTCTATAATAGGACATGTTAAGTTTTTTTTTTTCTAATTGAGAGTAACTTAAATATTTTTTTTTAACAGTTAATATTGATATTTACATTATACACTTTGATGCCGAGTGACCCTGCTATAGTTTCTAAAAGTTATTTGTTTTTTATATAATACGAAACACACGAAGTTAATTTTAACGATTTGGCATTCTAAATGACATCAAACAATGTTTGCATTAAATCTCAATATTGTTTTCTCTTAGAAAAACTATGTCAGGTGCAAAGTTTAGAAATTTGGCTCTAAAAACCACAATCTTAAATAAAAACCAGAAATAATAAGTTCTATTTTTCGGTTTTGTTTGTTTTTTATTTTTGTTTGTTTGTTTGTTTATATATATATATATATTCAAATCTGTCAAGATGACTGTAACACGATTTAATAGTTTTGTTATTTTTTCTATGTGCTAGTTTATTATTTTCATAAAAAATGCAAGTTTTCGGAAAAAATATAGACTCCAAAACTTATTTAATAACATTTTATCCAGATAATACATACACCAACGAATAACAAAATAATGAGAAATCAACATTGGTTTTACAATGTAAACTATGTTTTAATATAAAAAATAATACATAACAAGGTTCTGATAAAATTACTAAAAACACGTTTTGAACCTATCTGTAAATTAATATGTTACGTATAGTGAAATTTAAAAGGTATTCATTTAACACTTCAAAGAGATTTTAACGAGATGATCCTGTTTACTTATTAAATAAAGCCTGTAAGAAAATGATCTCAAATGTAATTAATTCCAATTAAAAACCTCGGCAACTTATATATAAGGGAGACGTGTCAGGGTTCAACTGGCTATCCGAGAGGAAGACTCCAGGATGAAGTCTAGCTTTGCAATGTGCTTCCTTGTCTGTTTTGTTGCTACGGATGCTTTTAAGCTTGAAACAAAAGCTTTAAAACAACTGCTACAAGAACTTAAAGAAGAGAAGAATGGTCAGAACATGTCTCTAATGAGTGAAATGGTTGAAGCACGAAAGAAGGTGATGAAGCGATCAACTGATTGCAGTTGTGATACGGCGACGTCCTCAACCGGAGGAACAGATTCTACGTCCGGCCTTAGTTCTGGCCAGAGACAGGCTATTTTGAATGAACATAACCGACTACGTGCTGAAGTTGGTATCAGCGTTCAATTGGTGAGTATAAAGGCATATATGATTTTTGTAATAAACTTTGTTAAGACCAAAGGGGTATTAAATTTTCAGATGGAAACTTAAAATAAACGATGTTCCGTGTAACGGTAGTTGTGGCACAATAAAGAGTCCTGCTGTTTTATGCCATCAGCGCAACGCACAGGCAAAGTTTCTGCACTTTCGTCTATAGCTGACAACTTTTCGGTGTAAGTGAAAGATTCTTGACTGGTACGTTAAACACCATTACTCCACTCAGACAAATGACTGGTACGTTAAACACCATTACTCCACTCAAACAAATGACTGGTATGTTAAACACCATTACTCCACTCAGTCAAATGACTGGTACGTTAAACACCATTACTCCACTCAGACAAATGACTAGTACGTTAAACACCATTACTCCACTCGGACAAATGACTAGTACCTTAAACACCATTACTCCACTCGGACAAATGACTAGTACGTTAAACACCATTACTCCACTCAGACAAATGACTGGTACGTTAAACACCATTACTCCACTCAGTCAAATGACTGGTACGTTAAACACCATTACTCCACTCAGTCAAATGACTTGTACGTTAAACACCATTACTCCACTCAGTCAAATGACTGGTACGTTAAACACCGTTACTCCACTCAGTCAAATGACTGGTACGTTAAACACCATTACTCCACTCAGTCAAATGACTGGTACGTTAAACACCATTACTCCACTCAGACAAATGACTGGTACGTTAAACACCATTACTCCACTCGGACAAATGACTGGTACGTTAAACACCATTACTCCACTCAGACAAATGACTAGTACGTTAAACACCATTACTCCACTCGGACAAATGACTGGTACGTTAAACACCATTACTCCACTCGGACAAATGACTGGTACGTTAAACACCATTACTCCACTCGGACAAATGACTGGTACGTTAAACACCATTACTCCACTCAGTCAAATGACTGGTACGTTAAACACCATTACTCCACTCGGACAAATGACTGGTACGTTAAACACCATTACTCCACTCGGACAAATGACTGGTACGTTAAACACCATTACTCCACTCAGTCAAATGACTGGTACGTTAAACACAATTACTCCACTCAGTCAAATGACTGGTACGTTAAACACCATTACTCCACTCAGACAAATGACTGGTACGTTAAACACAATTACTCCACTCAGTCAAATGACTGGTACGTTAAACACCATTACTCCACTCAGTCAAATGACTGGTACGTTAAATACAATTACTCCACTCAGTCAAATGACTGGTACGTTAAACACCATTACTCCACTCAGTCAAATGACTGGTACGTTAAACACCATTACTCCACTCGGACAAATGACTGGTACGTTAAACACCATTACTCCACTCGGACAAATGACTGGTACGTTAAACACCGTTACTCCACTCAGTCAAATGACTGGTACGTTAAACACAATTACTCCACTCAGACAAATGACTGGTACGTTAAACACCATTACTCCACTCAGACAAATGACTGGTACGTTAAACACCATTACTCCACTCGGACAAAGGGGTTTTAATCTGTTGATGACAAATAATCACGTCAGCCACCTATGGAATGTAAATAGTTTTCTGTGGGTACTCAGGTTTCCTCCACAATATAAGAACCGACAGGCTCAATCTTAGGGGCATAAATCAGATAACCACACTCCCCACTCATTAAGTTGTAAAATATACTTTCTCTTAAGTATCTCCATCACTGTTTTAATTATGGGCTCTGTTATGATTTTTTCTGTTTTGTCCGGTATTAATGTAATATTGTTTAGAATGGTGTATCCGATAATGAATACAAGCATTACTTGTTTATGTCGCTTAGCAGACTCAATTGTTTACGCTTAGTACGTTGGTCAGTTGGAATCTCTAAATTGTATTACTATTTCTTTACAATAAATCAAAGAACGTTTTTTTATGGCAATTGACGGTAAAAAGTAATTTTCGAAGGTTGAGAAAGAAATTTCCTATAGAGCGAATTTATAACTTAATTATTATTTAAGTGTAAATATTTTGAAATTGTTTTTGCCTTGTTGCGTAATTTTGTGTATTGTTTTTTTTGATTGTGTGTGTGTGTGTGTGTGTGTGTGTGTGTGTGTGTGTGTGTGTGTGTGTGTGTGTGTACATTTATGTTGTTATGATGATTAATATGATAATGTGTTTGAAAGAAGAGAAAAAACGAGAGAGAAGAAGAATGTTTATGGAAAAAACACATTTTAAGTTATTTAGAGTGACTAACACCTTCGCAATTTTTGCCTATTTTGAGCTCCAGAAAATAATTTATCCTCGAACTTTGACAAACGTCTTCTGACAGTAACAATACATGTACTTCAACTTCTTGTTTTAGTTCTAATTTATCACTCTGATTTCGCCTTTAGTTCGAAGGAGCGATAGAGCGCTAATTAAAATTAGACCTCTATGGGCACCAAAGTTCGCTATTTACTTCCACAAAAAAGGTGGCAAGTTGGATTTAAATTTCTTTTTCAGAATTGTACACAAATTTCATAAAATCATTAATAATGAATGTATTGATGCAATAATTATGCGTGAATGTGTGATAAGAGCTCAACGTATTCGTTTTAAATCATCATTTCAAATCTCGCCCATCGAAAATCATACGCTGTACAAAAATCGTGACTTTCGGTCTGGAGAAATTAAATTTTGAAGTTATGAAACTTTCGAAAACTCTTTCATGTCGAATAACACTCTGATTTACGGTCTTAAATACGCGATGCGGTCCCAGACCAACCAGCGTGTGAAACTAAACCGATCAGTATTGCTACTTAAATCCTATTTCATTCTCTGCTTTTTTATTGTCTAAAAGGAATTGGACTAAAACAGTTATTTGCAATGTATTTAGAAGATAATTTCTTTTTTATTTATTATTTATTATTATTTTATTATTATTATTATTATTATTATTATTATTATTATTATTATTATTGTTGTTGTTATTATTATTATTATTATTATTATTATTATTATTATTATTATTATTATTATTATTATTATTATTATTATTATGCTCATCAAAATGACAAAGCGGAGCGGAATGAAGGAGTTATTTTTTCCATTCCTTTTTAGTTTATTTTACGAAATTGATTTTTAACTTATTTTTAGACATGGAATACGGAATTGGCAAGTATTGCGCAGGCATATGCTGTAAAATGTATCTTCCAGCACAACTCTAACAGAAACAATGAACAAGAGTCGTGGTGGTGGATTGGAGAAAACATTGCCACTGGATACCGTAAGAATAAATGTCACTAATTGTCTCTAGTTACTTAGGCTACATATTCTTTCGTCAACTGTCATATACTGGACTGTCATGTGCCGATTTTAATTTCTATTAAAATAATGCATTCAAAATCAGCACATGACAGGGCATTGATATTTGTTTCACAGATCGTTTATTGACCAGTTGGTGTAATATTTCTTCACGAAAATAGCCGCACTTATAAAAACAAGAGCTGTTGAAAATAATAAATAATAAGTAATAAATAAATAAATGAATAAAAAAATTAATTAATTAATTAATTAATAAACAAAAACAAAAACAAAACAAAATGTTCCGATATGGACAGATAAGAAATACAAACAAGTAGTTTTATTGAAGACTAAAGAAACTTTGTAACAGTACAAAAAAGTGTTGATAAAGACGTTCACAAATATAATTTCTAAATCATTTTTAATGGAGAATACTTAAAGGTAGTCATTCCTATGTGCAAATGAGATTTTGACTAATTTTTTCTCCGAGTACTTCCTTTGATTTTTATAATTTACATTTGGTACTTAAAGACGAAAACATTCTGATTATTTTGAAATTTGGAAAAATCAAATTATCCCAAATATAACTGTTAACACACCTTATGACATTTTTACACGTAATCTCAGTATGTTTAGTATGTTGAGTATTGATAATGTGACAATGTTAACTACTGTATAGGTATCTCTCAAATATGTATTTTTTTAGAAAAATGGTTTTTTTTTGCGTATCATATAGATTTAGAATTTAGTTTGATGTTATTTTGCGAAATTTTTATTTTAAAAAGAATGAAATTTTTAATACACCTTAAATTGCGGTGATACAGCGTTCCAGATAATTACGGTAGATCAAGATAAAGCAATAATACTTGTGTATTTAATTGAAATGAGGTTTTTAAATGTGTTGTATTTTTATTGCAACAAAGGGGCATGAAAAGTTATAATAGGTTTATCTCGTTCTGAAGTATCTTATTAACTTAGGGATATCAAGTTTGAAGTTTATAGATAATTGTTGTATAACATTAACTTTTGAGGTTTGATTAAAACGTTAACAGGAATCTAAACTATAAGGCGAGATCCTCATATGTTACAAGTACAATTATTCTGTTGTGATGATATATCTGTCACACTGTCCGCCACTTAATAGAGGACAAATCGCTGAATAAATCATCATTGTCTTGTACCACTAAAACTTTCATATGATAAAGTTCAAATTTTAATGTGTTTTTTTTCTAAGGATAAGAAAATTTGTTTTTAGATTTTAATACATTATGAGTGTGTTATGTTATTATTAAATCATAGCATGGTCTGATACAGACACAGCTTTAACAAAAGCAATGAACGGATGGGGTGAACAAGAAAAGCAGTATTTTGAGTACGGTACTGGATGCGTTGGAGGAGTTTGTGGACATTACACTCAGGTAATTTGATCTTATATATCACACGTGTATAATCTAAATAATGGACGTTCTTATGATTCTGTTTGGGGCTTGTAGAATGTGTAAAAATAATAATAGTGTGTGTGTGTGTGTGTGTGTGTGTGTGTGTGTGTGTGTGTGGCATGTGTGTGTGTGTGTGTGTGTGTGTGTGTGTGTGTGTGTGTGTGTGTGTGTGGCATGTGTGTGTGTGTGTGTGTGTGTGTGTGTGTGTGTGTGTGTGTAAATTTTGTAGACATGTTGTATACCTATTTTGTCTTTTTAAAAATTAATTTAAAATTATAATTTCATTTTTTTAATTTTGTAAAGTACATCCAGCGTAATAAAGACATATTGTAATAGTTTAATAAATATTGTCCACTAACAACTGACCTTGTTCTTGAAAAACGGAGAAAAGATTTGACAAAAGTTGATTTCGTTGTAAATAAGATATTGTAATCTGAGGTGAACACTAACACTAAGCAATCTCCAGTGTAATCAAGAGTATGAAACGAGCAAACAAAATAAATAAATGAATACATAAATAAATTAATAAATAATAATGTCATATACCACTTTGTGAATTTAATCATAAAAATACATTCAAAAAGTTGTCTATGGAAAAAATAAACTCAAATTCACGCCATTAATCATAAACCACTGTCTGACTGACTAGTTTTTTCTTTTAAAGTTGTACATTATGATTTGATTTTGATATTTTGGAGGACCCTGGCGAATCAACAAACTGGTATGTATATCATGTATATGATGAATACAAAAATCTTTTAATTTACAGATGATTTGGAAGTCAACAACAGAAGTTGGCTGTGGTGTTGCACACTGCGATCAGATATCAAATATCGGATGGTCCAATGCTTATTTGATGGTCTGCAACTACGGTCCAACGTACGTATATATTTCTTTGCAAACTATTAGTCCACTTTGGCAGAAGATTAAGAATGATGTGTGTTTATAGTTTGTAATGCAGTTCTGTAAAAATGACCTAATCGACATTTTTACGAGAAAGTGTGAGAAAGTTTGTCAGTTGGCTTGCCGAAGTTTAATGGTTTTCTCAGGGCAGTAAAGTTTGTCAGTTGGCTTGCCGAAGTTTAATGGTTTTCTACGGGCACTAAAGGTTGTCAGTCAGCTTGCCGAAGTTTAATAGTTTTCTGCGGGCACTGAAGTTTGTCAGTTGGCTTTCCAAAGATTAATGGTTTTCTCCGGGCACTAAAGTTTGTCAGTTGAATTGCCGAAGTTTAATGGTTTTCTCCGGGGACTAAAGTTTGTCAGTTGACTTGCTGAAGTTTAATGGTTTTCTCCGGAGACTAAAGTTTGTCAGTTGGCTTGCCGAAGATTAATGGTTTTCTATGGGCACTAAAGGTTGTCAGTTGGCTTGCCGAAGTTTAATGGTTTTCTTCGGGCACTAAAGGTTGTAAGTTGGCTTGCCGAAGTTTAATGGTTTTCTGCGGGCACTGAAGTTTGTCAGTTGGCTTTCCAAAGATAAATGGTTTTCTCAGGGCACTGAAGTTTGTCAGTTGAATTGCCGAAGTTTAATGGTTTTCTCCGGGGACTAAAGTTTGTCAGTTGGCTTGCCGAAGTTTAATGGTTTTCTCCGGGCACTAACGTTTGTCAGTTGGCTTGCCGAAGTTTAATGGTTTTCTCCGGGCACTTACGTTTGTCAGTTGGCTTGCCGAAGTTTAATGGTTTTCTCCGGGCACTGAGGTTTGTCAGTTGGCTTTCCAAAGATGAATGGTTTTCTCCGGGCACTGAGGTTTGTCAGTTGGCTTTCCAAAGATTAATGGTTTTCTCCGGGCACTAAAGTTTGTCAGTTGGCTTGCCGAAGTTTAATGATTTTCTACGGGCACTAAAGGTTGTCAGTTGGCTTGCCGAAGTTTAATGGTTTTCTCCAGGTACTTAAGGTTGTCAGTTGACTTGCCGAAGTTTAATGGTTTTTCTCCGGGCATAAAAGGTTGTCAGTTGGCTTCCCGAAGTTTAATGGTTTTCTCCGGGCACTAAAGGTTGTCAGTTGGATTGCCGAAGTTTAATGGTTTTCTCCGGGGACGAAAGTTTGTCAGTTGGCTTCCCGAAGTTTAATGGTTTTCTCCGGGCACTAAAGGTTGTCAGTTGGCTTCCCGAAGTTTAATGGTTTTCTCCGGGCACTAAAGGTTGTCAGTTGGCTTGCCGAAGTTTAATGGTTTTCTCCGGGCACTAAAGGTTGTCAGTTGGCTTGCCGAAGTTTAATGGTTTTCTCCGGGCACTAAAGGTTGTCAGTTGGCTTGCCGAAGTTTAATGGTTTTCTCCAGGTACTTAAGGTTGTCAGTTGGCTTGCAGAAGTTGAATGGTTTTCTCCGGGAACTTAAGGTTGTAAGTTGGCTTGCCGAAGTTTAATGGTTTTCTCCGGGCACTAAAGGTTGTCAGTTGGCTTGCCGAAGTTAAATGGTTTTCTCCGGGCACTAAAGTTTGTCAGTTGGCTTGCCGAAGTTTAATTGTTTTCTCCGGGCACTAAAGGTTGTCAGTTGGCTTGCCGAAGTTTAATGGTTTTCTCCGGGTACTAAAGGTTGTCAGATGGCTTGCCGAAGTTTAATGGTTTTCTCCGGGGACGAAAGTTTGTCAGTTGGCTTCCCGAAGTTTAATGGTTTTCTCCGGGCACTAAAGGTTGTCAGTTGGCTTCCCGAAGTTTAATGGTTTTCTCCGGGCACTAAAGGTTGTCAGTTGGCTTGCCGAAGTTTAATGGTTTTCTCCGGGCACTAAAGGTTGTCAGTTGGATTGCCGAAGTTTAATGGTTTTCTCCGGGCACTAAAGGTTGTCAGTTGGCTTGCCGAAGTTTAATGGTTTTCTCCAGGTACTTAAGGTTGTCAGTTGACTTGCCGAAGTTTAATGGTTTTTCTCCGGGCACTAAAGGTTGTCAGTTGGCTTCCCGAAGTTTAATGGTTTTCTCCGGGCACTAAAGGTTGTCAGTTGGATTGCCGAGGTTTAATGGTTTTCTCCGGGCACTAAAGGTTATCAGTTGGCTTGCCGAAGTTTAATGGTTTTCTCCGGGCACTTAAGGTTGTCAGTTGGCTTGCCGAAGTTAAATGGTTTTCTCCGGGCACTAAAGTTTGTCAGTTGGCTTCCCGAAGTTTAATTGTTTTCTCCGGGCATTAAAGGTTGTCAGTTGGCTTGCCGAAATTTAATGGTTTTCTCAGGGCAGTAAAGTTTGTCAGTTGGCTTGCCGAAGTTTAATGGTTTTCTCCGGGGACGAAAGTTTGTCAGTTGGCTTCCCAAAGTTTAATGGTTTTCTCCGGGCACTAAAGGTTGTCAGTTGGCTTGCTGAAGTTTAATGGTTTTCTCCGGGCACTTAAGGTTGTAAGTTGGCTTGCCGAAGTTTAATGGTTTTCTCCGGGCACTAAAGGTTGTCAGTTGGCTTGCCGAAGTTAAATGGTTTTCTCCGGGCACTAAAGTTTGTCAGTTGGCTTGCCGAAGTTTAATTGTTTTCTCCGGGCACTAAAGGTTGTCAGTTGGCTTGCCGAAGTTTAATGGTTTTCTCCGGGTACTAGAGGTTGTCAGATGGCTTGCCGAAGTTTAATGGTTTTCTCCGGGGACGAAAGTTTGTCAGTTGGCTTCCCGAAGTTTAATGGTTTTCTCCGGGCACTAAAGGTTGTCAGTTGGCTTCCCGAAGTTTAATGGTTTTCTCCGGGCACTAAAGTTTGTCAGTTGGCTTCCCGAAGTTTAATGGTTTTCTCCGGGCACTCTGATTTTGCTTCTTCATCCCAGAACTGATCTCCTTTTAAAGAAACCTTGACATGGGATTTTTACACCATTACTCCACTCATCATTTCTTCTTCGTTAGTTCATAATATTGCAATTTTGAAGCAAAATAATGGGATATTATCGATCTCCATAATTGTACATATTTACAACTAGTCATGTTGATGCATTTAAGACAGAAATCGTACATAAACATGTCAAATTGAATACTACAGAACTTATAAATGTGCTGAAGACAACATAACAATTATAATTGTTAACTTTTGATCTACGATTTGTTGTTATTGTTGTTGTAATTTTGTTCAACGTCACATCAGCAATTTTCAACTACGAGAGAAAGGTCATTTATTCCTATTGATTTAGAACAAGTTTGCGAATGCAAGAGATGTGCAGTGTGTATTAAGGTATGTCGTGTTTTAACACGCACGCAGGACGAGAGAGTCAGTCTGTTGCAGACAAGCATGGCACTTCTATAATCCATTATCCTGACATCTAGTAAACATGTCAATAATGTGTCTTCTTAATGCCAAACGCAAGGCGAGTAAGATATATGTTTGGCCTAGTCTGGGTTCAAACCTAAGACCTTTCATTCTCGAGATGGACGCTTTACCACTAAACCACCGAGACGGTCTGATACCCGAAATATTCTCAACTAGCTCTAGGACGGAAAATATCTATCTATCTATCTATCTATCTATCTATCTATCAAGATTTAAGACAAAAAATAAATTTTATTGTTTGGTACTGCCCGTAGTCAGTTTTGGGTCTTTCATGGTATGGACTTTTCAATTTTTTCAATTTGTATTGACAATGGAATGACATAAAACCTTATTTGTATATTTTTTCAGGGGTAATGTTGGTGGATATTCTACGCCATACTGAATATATCAAGGCAAATCAATTGAAATTACAATATTACACAAGTGACAATTACTTACAACAATCCAATTCTATTAGAGATATAAAGGATACTATCACTATTCAGGTTTTTTTTATTTTCTTACAATGTATTTGATTGTTATCACACAGAGATGTTCAGAAATGTTTCAGGAATATATGTTTATATTGTGTTTAATTACAATACTGATCAGGGATAGATGTCGAGTATGTTGCTATTTAATGCATGTATGTGTATTGAGGATATTGATGGACATCTCCAATGTTTGTGTTTTCAAACAAGAACTTAGATTTAGGTACTACTGCTGATCTGTCGCTTTTATTGCTATAAAAATACACAACATTATATACTGTTATACAGATATTTAGAAAAAATAAAAATATCATTATTAAGTCATATGTATATGATGCAGTACAAAACTTAATCAGTATTATCAAAATTCACACTTATAATTTGCAACGTTATACAAAGAAACCCCAAAAAAATATGTATATACAAATGTGTTTTTTCTTAAACATTAAAATCAGTACTCAAAGATATATAAGATAAGGTTTGATAACATTATAAGAATCAGTTCTTTATGAATCTTTTAATCTCAATATATCTCATATTTCATTTTTTAATATAAAAGTATCAGCTCTTTAAAAAAAAAAAAGATATTCTTTGCTTTCTCAGAATTCCAAGTACACATTTGCTAACACTTATGATTCGATAACAGATGATAACGAATTTTATTGTTATATTCCGATATAATTTTGCCACATATATTCAATATTTTCTGCATATGAACATATTCTCACACAATACATTAATACAAAAGATCAAGTGACCAAGGTATTTTAAATTCTCCAATTAACATACATTTATAGAAAAATATAAATCATGATACATGTAAACATTTTATTTAGTTTATGATCGTCATCGGTTTTATAAGGACTTATACTTCTAGAAAGAGCGAGGAACTTACCATCATTTATCTAGATAACCTGATATTTCCACCAGTTTTGAAGATTAATAATTCGTACTATGAAATTAAATTCCAATACGATGCTAGTATTTGTTAAAAAAACATTAACAGTCAAGGAACGTTTACTTAGTATTGAATTTTTTATTATTATCTTAAGAGTATCCCTTGCGGACAGAGCAAGCAAGAAACTTAAAAAATATAATAATGATAGATTCATTGCACCATAAAATGGCGGGGAATCGGAAACGGGCTTACACTATTATCAGTTTGAATAACACGATTAATAATAAATAAAATAAAAAGCATATTAAAGCAATTTTAAGAATATACATTGAAATATATATATATATATATATATATATATATATATATATATATATATATATATATATATATATATATATAATCAAATCTTTTCATTTTCATACAATAAAATATTCAAAAGTTTTCAGTATTTACTTTTGACAGTTATTTATATCTATAGAACCAAAATAATCTAAATAACATTCTTGTTAACCCTTTCTCTCTCTCTCTCAGAATGGGTTTCACATCTATTAGACCAATATGATCAAAACATTACTCCCAGTCTTTGTTATAACAAAGTTATCAATTGTTATAGAACAACACACACACACACACACACACACACACACACACAGTAATCTATGTGTGGTATCCGTTGCTGCCTTTTCCTATCAGATAGGTCGCTATTGTCATAATAATCACAGTATATAGGGTTATTGATATATTCTCTGCACTGCTTATACCACCTGAAAATAGATATGTACGATGTATTTAAACGACGCCTTTATTATTGCTCGATAACAACACCCAACATTTTACTCTATGTATAAAATTAATAGTTAATGATTATAGATGATTTTTTAAAAAAATACCAAGCTATTTATCAGATATAAAACAATACAACATAAATAATGTTGCGAACGTTGAACTACCTATACTGGTGTAGTCTTAATAATTTCAATTTGGTTATTTGTGGATTATGTATTTTATGTCGTAATATGATTATGCTGTTGTGAAATGATATAAATAAATAAATGAAAAAAAAGATATAAAACTTAAGAAAGAAGTGAGAAAAACGCACACACACACACACACACACACACACACACACACATGAAAGAATTTCCGAAATGTGCACATCTGGCACATCAAAAGTTAACTGGTATTTGTGTAATATATTAACTACCCCTAAGCTGTTACGACTGCTGGTGGAGTAAATCTCCCCGAGGGTATCCATAATTCGGTAGGCAGTACTTAGAGCTGTCAGAAAATGTACCATTTAGCAAAATTTTCAGTCGTCTGAAAGTTCGAAATTTATTTAAAACTCAGGTTTGTTCCCTCATGCAAAACATTCCTTAGCTGGATTTGGATTTATATAATTTTGGAAATTTAGATTCATTATTTTTTTCACTTTTTGGCTTAATATGTTTGTTATCTTTCAAACCTTTTGGTCTTAGTGTCACTGATGAGGAATGAATTTCTGGCAAATCAAAATATTTAACTGGTATTTGTATTATATATTATATTATATATATATATATATATATATATATATATATATATATATATATATATATATATATATATATATATATATATATATACATACTAGTCTTTTATAAAAAAAGATAACATACCTTTAAAATTACTGCATCTTGGAAAATTCTTTGGAAGCGTAATTCCTTTGTAGTTTCCTTCCAACACCACCATTCCCATGCCATTTGTATTATGAAGGTCAATGTGACAGTGAAAAAACCATGCACCCGGGTTATCTGCCTTAAATCGGATAACAACATACCCGCCAGACGGCACCACAATTGTATCTTTTTGTGGAGGCTTATCAAGATTTAAAGTTGGATAATTTCCGTCATTCCAGAAAGGATCATACCATTTCTCTTCATTACAAAAGGATTTTTTATCATTGCAGTTTATATCACGTGTTTGATCAATTAATAATCCCGATGATTCATTATAAATTCCGAATCCCATCTTCAAAACGTAAAAAGAATGACCATGTAAATGAACCGGATGTGACCAACCTCTTCCTTTGCCTACATTAGATAGAACAAACTGATACACCTGATCTTTCTCCAGAGTAACTGAGTATGTACACTCGCATATTTTATCTGATCCGCAATTATCACCACATTTAGTGGATACGTCTTCTGATTGAGCTAGAAGAGATACCGGAGGTGGCAAAAACTGGCGACCGTTTACCGACCCAGGAGTGTTACCATTTTCCCCTGGAAATGCAAAATTAAAAAACAGTTCCTTTACTTTTCCTTTCATTTCATCATTAAAGTTGGAAGAAGGGTCTTTAGTTTTTGCATCGTTGTACGTAAGACATTTTCGATATTGATCTTTAGGGTAATACAAATACGGACAATTAAAAGTTGTGCATTCACGATTCTTAGTACATGAATTTGTTTTATATAATTCCCCAGGGTACGTAAATGCAAGATCGTTGTACCATAATAGAGCCTCCGCAATATGAACTTCATTTACAAGATCTACCTCCAGAGATTCTGCTACTATCATATATACCCCTTTCTCTGGATTTGACTTTGTTTCCAGTCTGAAATCATATCTCTCACCAGGATGTATTATAAATGAATCAACAGTTTTAACGTTGATTTCGAAACCATCAGATGCCAAAATAGTTATTTTTTTGTGTCCTTCAACAAAAACTCGAAACGGATAGAGAGTAGCTGCACTTATAACTCTAAATCTATAAGTTGTTCCCTCTTCGACTTCGAACACTTCCAACGGGGCTTCGTTATGGTTTCTTGAATCACGATAAAATCTTCCTTTCCCATTTATAATTCCTGAATGCATATGAAATCGGCTAAACGAACTTCCGTCGATGGATTTTGTTGGTTGCCTTGCGTTGCCATTATTATCGAATACTCCGTTAATCATTTTTAGATATAAAGTCTCAGCATCGTCGTAATGATTCCAATCTTGAATCAACAACACGTGTTCGTCATCTGTTTGCAAAATCCCAGTATTTTCCTTAGGATAAATTATCAATGCGCCGTATAACCCCATGGACCTCTGATCACCTATATGGGCATGGTAAAAACTTGTACCATGAGGGGCGGCTTTGAATGTATAAGTATAATTTTGTCCCGGTAAAATAGGACACTGTGATATGAAAGCCACGCCGTCTGACCAAGGTGTGTCTTTCTGATGCATACCGTGCCAGTGTATAGTAGTACTGTCAGTATGCATTCTGTTTACAACTTGAATAATTAATTTCTGGTCTTCATGTGCCGTAATAGTCGGACCAGGGAATTGCTTGTTCACAGCTATAACGATACGCGATCCGTTTCCGTCTGCTGAAATAATACTGTTTTCTTTTTGGTCCGTTGCTGTTAAATTGTTTCGGTATTCGTAAAGTTTTCCGCCTCTTGCATACACGCGTGAACCTTGACCTGTTAAAGAAGTCCTGTCAATCATCATCGTTAGTCTGTGTTCTACAATCAAAATGCATTCACATGTTTTACTCTCTTTGTTACAAGTTCCTGTTTTGCAAGCATTTTTAAAAGGATCCCAGTCCCATTTAGGTTCTTCTCCGTTTGCAACAATTAACATCATTGTCATGAACAGTAAACGAAGCTTCATTCTTTAAAAGAGAAAATATTGACTCTAAGTAAACCATTTTTGAAAAAAGTGGTAATCATGTATTATTTAATATAAATAGTAAAAAGTTTTTTTATAATCTGTATAATGTGCTGACACATTACACGAACCCTTGTTAAAGTCTCCACCTACCAATGTTTGAATTCAAATATGAATTTAAGTTCAAGGTATTTAATACGCAATATTCTGATTACGTAATAGTTAGAACTCTTATGTTACTGAAGTCGCTCATGTTTGGAGGTAACATTTAAACAATATGGCGAACATTGACATACATAATCAAAGATTACCGGACCAAAAAAAAAAATAAATATATTATATTTTATATATTTTCATTGGAAATAGAACTTTTAAACATGTGGCAAGCACTTCTGTTTGGACTGCAGCAGTTTTATCAGATCATTAGTAGACACATCAGATTTCTGTTTCTGATTAAGTTGCCAAGTGGGTTAATCCTTCTAGAACCAGTGTACTACTGTATGTAACTTCACTTGATCTGAGTAAAAAGTCATTAGATAAGATACAGTTAAAACCTAATAGTGATGATTATATGCCTTTGCCTGACAATTTATCATCAAACATTAATATTAAAAAGAGATGTTTCATTTGATAAAAAACATTTATGCTTGTGCAGCCTATGTTCTGTCTGACAGTTCAGACTCGGAGAATGACTTTGAACCTTACTCTTCTAATATTAGTGACTTTGCACAAAAATCAAGGAAAGCAATACAGCTGATTGCATATAAACATAGATAGATTTATTGATTTGTCTGATCATCACTTTTAGGATGTATTTAAGGGAACTGCTGGTCATATTGCAATAAACATTGGTTTTATCAAAGAGAAGGTAAGGTAGAATCACAGTTTCTGTTGTTCATAACTGTTGATGTTTTACAGGAAAAAGTAATAACCCTCACCTTGTCAAGCTGATTTTGGGTAAATCAGAAGATGATATTTCTGACTTGTCTGCAATAAAGCATGGTAAAAAGTTCGAAACTATTATTAGGGAGGCATATCTTAAAACTGTTAGAATGAGTGATGAGCCATTGTCAGGATTTATTGTTGACAGGGAAATTTCTTTTATTGGCTGTTCTCTAGATGGCATATTAATTGATTGTAACGGTTGTGGAGAAGGATGCTTTGAAATCAAATGTCTGTTTTAGAATGCTACAGAATTATCAGAGCGTGTTGCTGTTTCAGATATTAAAAATTTACAATGTAAATGGCACCCTTCTCTTAAAATGACTGTTGATTCTCCTTATCATTGTCAGATACAATGTCGTCTTGCTGTGACAAAAGCTCAGATTTTATATTGCACACATTAAAAGGTTTGCAACATGAAAGAATATACCGTAAACCGTGAAAATTTAGCGGCAGTTGTATTTTAGCGCAATTAGCGGAAGAATTCAACCGCTAAAATAATACTGTCGTTAAAATTTTACACGCTAATGGACAAAAACTAACGGTCCCCCGAAATAGTCTCTGATTATGTTTAACTGTTATTATTGTTGAATATTATGCCTCTCCCCGTCGTAATAATCATATTAATTATCAAAGAAATTTTTTAAATCGCATTTAATCAATGAGAAGCTGTATCGATCTACACATACATAAAAATCAACAATCAGTTTTATCAATCAGTCTAAAGAGGCCATTTCTATTTCAGGATAAAGAGAATGATATGTGCAGGCACATCAAATTAAAATGGAATAAAATCCGAATTCAATCACGTTCATTCTTAAGAATCAGTTGATCTACAACAAAGCAGTTTGCAAAAGTACCAAAAATTCACAAGATAAAAACAATCGGCGTTTTTGAACTTGAAAACAATGGGGACTCTCGATTTCTTTCTCTCGACAAACCCCCAGATGTTATAAATATGTTAACATGTATAGAAACACAAAACGTAAATGTATGGCTTGATTGACTTTATAAATATTACTCATTACATGTTCACAGGGGGATTACGCATGCTTATAAACAAGTATTTATAGTATATATATATATATATATATATATATATATATATATATATATATATATATATATATATATATATATATATATATATATATAGGTAGCTTTATAACGATTTATTATATAGTCGGGTACAGGAGTACATTTTGGGGTTATCACTGGTGCAAAAAAACTGCGCTAATACAACTGGCATTTTGAAATTGCTAAAAGTTCTATGCGCTTATATAAAGTGGTTTACAGTACTTCAATGAACACTCTTGGTCTGACGTTGAACATTCTATGGTGAACACATTCTTCCCAGGCTAAATTAAGGTATAAAATAGTAATACAGAAAATCAATCTAATGCATTTGTAAATATATATTTTATATTTTGTACTCCTTTACGTGCTAGATTATAACGAAAAAAACGTCTTGTTATTCTTGGTAAAACCCGACAGATGCCCATCCTGATGTGAAGCAACTGAAAGCACAGGCTTCTCCTATGGATGGGAGAACAGTCCTCGGAAAGGCTACTCCTAAATGCTGTTAGAACCTATTTTACCTAATTAGAAAACAGAGCAATGTAAAACCAGGTACATTTTTTCAAGGTCACAAGTCAGTGCGCAGTATGAGATTCGAAACCTGGAGTCAGAGCTCCAGTTGTTTAACCACTTGGCAGTGACCTTCTAATAAACATTCAATAAAAACTGAAGTTAAATTTCATTAATATAAAAGCTTAAAGCTGATTTTTTTGTTTAAATGAAAGCGGGTTTCTTGTTAAATAAGAACTTAGTTTTGACGAGTACGTTGATTATCACAAACAGGCAAAAGAGTGACTTTTAGGTTTATATCTTGAAGTAAAGAATAATTGTGGATCTGAAAATAGACATGTCTTGAAGGATTAGCATCTTCTCCTATTTAAACGTAATTCCTTTGTAAACATTACTCCTGAGCGGGTACCGCTGCTGGTTGAGTTAAACTCCCCAAGAGTATACATAACTCATCAGGCAGTACTTTTTGCTGTCAGAAAATAAACCATTTAGCAAAATGTTCAGCCGTCTTAATTTAAGATTTATTTAAAACTAAGGTCTGTTCCCACAGGCAAAGCATTCCTTAGCTGGATTTGGATTCATATAATTTTTGAACTTTAGATTAATTATTTTTCGACTCTCCGGCTTATGTTTTTTTTTATCTATCAAACTTTTCGTCCCCTAATGTCACTGATGTTGAATGATTTTCCGAAAAGTGCATAAATGACACATCAAAATTTAGCAGGTATTTGTGTTTTGTATCCTACAGTAAAAACAAGTACCATATTAAATGTAAAATCTGGTTTCTATGATGATTGTCATTTACTGTTCACATTTGTGGCTAATAAGTCAAAAAAGCATTATCTTAAAAAAGAATTACCTACAAAAACCATTGTTGCACTTTTTCTCAAAATTTGAATTCAAGGTTATTAATCAGTTCTGGTGACTTGCAGCATTTTTTACTGGAACACTTTTCTTAATCTCCATGAATATCATCCATCAGTATAATGTGTTTTATACATTATAAATGTTATGGGCGGATACTATTTACTATGTAGGCCCATGCATGAGTTTTGTTTTTTTTTTTTTTTTTTTTACTGAACAGTACATTTTAATGTATCACATACAGGATTTTGACGGATCAAAAATATTCTCAACAACATGTTTCGCATATTAAAATTCAACCTCGATTTTAAAATAAAAAAGTCGATTTAAAAGAAGCACCTTTCACTAGTATTATCAAATGGTCGGGATTTAGTAAAGTACAGGATTTGTTTTCTTGTTTTGCAAGGGCACTGTTTTAGAACAATCGAATTAATCCCAGTAATAATTGTTTTTCAAAGTTAAGTTTTTAACTGATCGTTTTGTTGATTGCACAAGTAATGACCAAATCAATGTGTTGATTCTGCGAGTTGGATCACTTGATTTTACCTGAAGATTCTTGGAATTACCTGTTCATCGTGGCATATAGCATATTTTCCAAACAAAATATTATCCGAAAAAACTCTTTGTGATTATTCTGCAGAAAGATGTCATTTGTAATCAAGTCTTTCTGATAATTGTTTAGTTTCTTGTCTGATTAGTAGTTGAACTTTACTTTGTATTCGTATAATAATAATGCATTGTGTATTCCAGGACGTTATATGTCTAAATCCCAACCATACTTTTACCTCTTAAAAATACTTTATACAATATCGAACATTATTGTGAATTATGCACAAAAATATTTTACTATTTCACGTTACAGTTTTTATACTGTATAGAAAACTGTTAATAATAATAATAATAATAATAATAATAATAATAATAATAATATATATATATATATATATATATATATATATATATATATATATATATATATATATATATATATTACTAAGTAAATTGTAGACATAGCTTTGGCAAGTTCCTTTACTAAACAGGTATTTCATGGCTCGGTTGACTCGTCATGAACTACTGCCCTAGTTAATGTATTGATTCTGAGAATTTACCTGACTAACCCTGAAGCATTCTGTTAAATACACATTTCTTAAAATTACTAAAATAATGTGCATCGGAGCATTTAACATATTTAACAAAGAAATAATCTATCTGAAAGCTTTATTTGATTTTTCTACAGAAATAACATGAATTTCTTATTTCATGACTGGGAAGACAACTTATATCCGATAACTGTAAAAAAGACGGCTTTGATAAGCGTGCTTGTATGAAAAAGTATAAAACTAGTAACAGTTACAAGGACAGATAGCTCTATTTATTCATGAAACAAAATCTTTGTGCGGTCCGCGGTACCCCAACCGCAAACGTAATTACTGCCAGACGACCATAAATTTCTTTCATCCGACAATCATTAAACACTCTTTTTAATTTAAGAAATATTAGCGGCGCAAAAAAATAACTGGTAATATCCTTCGTAAACTCTAAATTGTTTATAATCTCTTCCAGAAGTGTATGTTTTTTGACTAGATTTTAAAATAAAAAAGACATAAAACGATAATTCCGATATTTTTATTAAATCATTTTACAAAAATATTTTTTTGTTTTTGTTTTGTTTTGTTTTTATAATCGCATTACTTTAAATACGCGTTTTTCTTCAAAATTAATAATAATTTCTTGACGCATTAATCTTTTGGTTTACAGTACATGACAAATAAAATAGCTCCAACAATTAGATTTACTCAAGTATTTATCTGCTGATCAGTACATTGCAAACGTGCTATATGTGTCAACAGTAACATGTATTTTGATTAGACACACAAGTAGTGAAACTATATAATAATAATAATAAGTGTTGTCTTTAACAAATTGGTAAAATAAATGACAATTCAAGCAATTTTAAGATAAAATAAAAATCTGTAAAATAAGACCTTGGAATCTTCCCGTCATTTTTATAAGAGGTATGTAAGAAGATTTTTTAAGAAGATCCTTTCGTTATGGAAAGCTTTGTTGTATAGTTTTAACATTGTAATCAAATACAAAAATACCTATAGATTAAAATACATAAATAAATCAATAAATGAATAAATGAATAAATAAATAAATAAATAAATAAATAAATAAATAAATAATAACATTAGATATCCACAAAAATGAAAAATTGAAATGTCAAAAACACGATTCTTGTATGTTTTACAATGAAAAGAAAACAAAAGAAAAAAAAAACTAACGCTCAATATTTTTATCTATACAATATACATTATGGTTTTATTTGGAGCATCACGAATGGCACTTAAACAACTGCCTGTTTATTTATTTTATTTTGCTTCTATAAATGCAACTGAAATATTTTCTTCAAGAAATTTATAAAGATTTTGGAATCGATAAAAAGGGCAAATATATAATTTACCTGTTAGGCGTATCCAACATGTCGTCTGCAAATAACCTTATATGCATACATATGCGCGCGCACAATACATTAACGATTTTCTGAAAATCAAAATGTAGGTCAGAATATAAAACATGTTAAAACACAATATATGACCTGTTTAGCTAGATACCCGGCTAACTGACAACCTTTTTAAATTCTTAATATATATGTACGAACATTATGATTCGATAACAGACGATGAAGAATTTAAAATCAATTTACGATTTTGCAACATATTCACAATTTTCTGCGTATAAACATATTCTCACACAATACAATGATACAATGATCAGCAAGATCAGACCAATTTTTTTTTGTGACCAAGATACTTTTCACAAACACAAATGATGAAATATTTTTCATAAAATAATTTAATTCACTTTTTAAAGATGGTTCAAAATCAAAAACCTCTTACACATTAAACATGAATAAAAATCAACAGTATTAGTAACCTTTTCAAAACCATTTGGAAAATCATTCCGGGCAAATAATTCACTTCAGAATATTCCATTATATTGTAAATAACATTCTTTTAAATGTACAAATGTAATTTCATCTTTCTTTATATACCCTTCTAAATATATATATATATATTGTGTATTCAAAATTATTATTAAACACCTATAGCTTGTGAATTATGGACGAGTATAGAATATTTCCTCCTAATTGTGGTCTGTGGAATTCAAATAAGACTTAGTAAATCTTGTTAACTTGTAAACAAGTTCACATAGTATCAAACTTTTTGCACGGTGAATGGTAAAACAGAGAAGTTTGTTCATAATGGACCAGGGTTTAATCAACAGCTCAAAAAGGATATTTCCAACCAATTTTGGAAAGACGTACTCGAAGCCCTGTTTCATATTCAACACACAGTAGTAAAGATTTGATCAGATTTTCAGAGTTTACCTCTATGGTATAATAAGTTTTTTATAATTAAAAAAAACTACATTTTAAGGATTATACTAAAGCGAGTCTTATTCATCTGAATATATCAATGCAAATAAAGTCCGACTACAATAAAACAAAAGGTGTTTAGGAAAAGTTTTAGCACATATATATATTTATATTTATGTTTACTTACAATAGGTAATTATACTATATACTTATATGTAGGTATATTTAAGATAGGGATGGACATCTCTAATGTTTGTGTTTTTTAAACAAGAACTTAGACCTTATCTTTTTATCTATCAACTTTTTCGGCTCCTAGTGTCACTGATGAGGATTGAATTTCCAAATGTAAACATATGGCACAGCAAATTGTTTGTTAAATTTTTTGTCCTGGTGTCGTTTTTCTTTTTTATAGCTGTAAAATAAACAAAATTATTTACTGTTATAGAGATATACAGAAAAAAAATGTAAAATAGAAATTGTTAAGACATATGTATATGATGCAATACAAAACTAAATTAGTATTATCAAAATTCACACTTATAATTTGCAACGTTATACGAGTAAAACAAAACTGTAGGTATACAAATTATGTTTGTCTTAAACGTAAGTATTGCTTTATAACTAAAAATGTATTAAATAAGGCTTGATTACATTGAAATAATGAATTCTTTATATATCTTTTCATTTCAGTATATGTCATTATATCATTTTCTAATCGAAGTTTCATTTTAAAGTTATAAACTGTTTAATAATAAAACAAACATACCAGTCCGTGTCCAAACCACAATCAAAAAAAAAAAAAAAAAAAAAAAAAAAAAAAAAAAAAAAAAAGGGAAAAACTTTGAAAGCTGGCAAAATAAGTTATACACCTGAACTTCCATCAAGGAAGTGAAGGCGGGGAATCCGGAAGGGTAAGCACTTCCTGTTTAGCTAGCTACACCCTGTCACGTGCAGGTCAATTTTGAGAAAGAAAGGACCAAAGAACTATGTTAAGTCAAATATATAAATAAAACAAACATACCAGTCCTTGTCCATATCACAATCCCAAAAACAAAGTAAAAACTTTGCAAACTGGCAAAATATGTGATACGCGTGAACTTCCATCAAGGAAGTGAGGCCGGGTGCTCCGGAAGGACTAGCACCTCCTGTTTAGCTAGCTACACCCGTCACGTGCAAGTCAATTTTGAGAATGAAAGGAACAAAGAACTATGTCTAATATAACTTTGGATACAGTGACTATTTACTTCTCAACAATATTGTGATGTCGGCCATAAAACTTTTACTGGCCTTGATTAGCCTAGGATTGCAATATTCTTGTGTCAACAATTTAATTGTAAGCAGTTTGCTTTCTTGTAGATAGTCCCCATAGTGGAAACAAGCTTTTACTTACCGTATTAACAGTGAAACATATAAACCATACACAAGAGAAGCAAGGATAATCCTGCAAAGTTAAAGAAATGGAAAGTTGACAATAAAAAAATTGAAGTCATCAGGTTTGTCGTATAGCTTCAAATGTAACTTTTCGTGGGTGTCATAATTAAGGTATAAGTTCAAATATGAAGAAGGACATGGAGAATCTGTCGTGTCTTTTATTTTTAAGCTTACTTGGATAGATATTCTCCATATTTCGGATTATTTAGAGATAGAACGTCATCTATATATCTGTATGTGTAGTTGATTGATGTAGCCACAATCTTTTCTCCGGATTTGACAAGATTCTGAAAACATTATGATTCATATGAATAAAGAAACAAATCAGCAAGCAAAGGTGCACAGTTTTTGCCCATTGGTATACCAATTGTTTGTTGAAAGATTATATTGCAAAACACATCATGTGTTGTCTATCAAAAACTGTAACATTTTGTTGATGGTATCTTCAGTATATTGTTGTTTGCAGCCTTTTCGTGATTTACAAAATTACCAGAATCCCTGTTGAGCACTAGATATACATATCTTGGTTTACCGTTTTTGTAAAAGAATGAAAATTGAACGATTTGTTTTAGACGATCTTTCAATTTAGAATGAAGGATAGTATTGTAAAGGGTGGAAAATTTAAAAAAAAAATCATGCTTTTTACCGAAGAGTATTAAAAACAAAATAATCAAGTAGTTCTTAAGAATTTTTGAGAATTCGCATTTGGTTGATGCCAGGTGTAGAATAATTTTTTTCTGAATTAGTCTGAAGGCCATGTTTGACAACTGTCAAAAATTGTGTAAGTATTACAGATAATGATTTAGTAGTATATTTAGAGGAACCTGCTATACATCTTTCCTTGTATGGATTTTTGTGAAGTTTTTGGAATCTAATACAAGTAAGGCAGGTCAAATTCTTTCTGTTTTAATTGTTACCGAAAGACTCAAGGACTCCCCTATGATTGAAAAGAACTTGATCTTTGGTAATATAAGTTTTGGTATAAGTAGGATTCTCCGATGTTCCATCTAAACCGAGCTCTTTAATAAGACATTCAACAAATAATTTCTTACAAATGAAAATAATGTTAGAAGCTTTTTTAGCTGGGACAACAACATACCTGTTATGTAAGGATCGCAAAAACTTCAGGGTCCCTGAGCACTAAAGAAGGTTAGTACCCATAGACCCATTAAGTTTGGCAATTCTGGACTTGATAAGATTTCTAATCGTCTTTATCCAGTCGGATAAAGGCTTAGCAATAAGGGTAAGCTATAAATGAAAAGAAGTTATTTAAAAGGACACTTCTTTACGAAGAATCTTCAGAATAGCCGATAACGATAGCTCTCCAGGATATCTTTTACTATAATATGCTTTCTAGTCTTTTCAGTATACATGTATTTCATACCCTTTTTTATTCATAGTACTGTCAGTACTGTCTTTGACCCATAAAAAAAAAAAAAAAAAAAGAAAGAAAAAGGTTTGCTTACTCAGAATTCCAAATACGTTTGTACTTACACCAATGATTTAATAACAGATGATGAAAGAATTATATAGTTAAAATTCTATACAATTTTGTCACATATATTCAATATTGTCTGCGTATAAACATATTATCAAAAAAAAAAAAAAAAAAAAAAAAAAAAAAAAATATCAGACCACTATTGTTGTGACAAAGATACACAAACATTTACAGGAAAGGTTTGATTTCTTTTGTGAAACAGATTATAATATTCCATTGACGAAGGAGAGTTTTCTATCATAGATATTGACAAAAATATTTTCATAATTACCGATATCAAAATAAATGTTTAAAACTGATGCCTATCGTCCTAAATCGCAAAGCCATATCGTTTTGCATTTCTAAATGTCAGTAAAATTTTCAATATGTCTGTAGACCTCCTGGTTGTGAAAAAGATCTTAACAAAAAGGTATTTCACCATTCATTAACACATTGACATAAAGTGTTTTTATTTTCAGTAAAAAGTTTACTGTGTCATTTCCGGTTAAAAATGCAGTTTTTGCTAAACTATTTGTTGTCGTGATTTTTCACAATACATTATAAATAAACTGTGATTTTTTATTTTGTCATGCACAGATTTCATAACATGAATTTCCAACTTATTATATCCACTCCTATTTACTTTGAGATTGAATCCAAAAACTTATGTACGTATTTTAATTACGAGGTCTTAAAAACATTTGTTATACTAAGACGTTCATATATCTTTATCAATAACTTGAACCTACATATATCAGTATTAAATACCAGGTATTCTTACACCCCTATTGATTAACGGAACGTACTTACATCGGCAATTATGATTGTAGCTACTACATGGGTCACATTGTTTGTGATATCGCATTGTGTAAGAATTTTAAAGGATATGAAATGATTTTATGAAGTTGCTTTACCCCTTTTTGTTTATATAAACCGAGATGCCAATTATCTATTTCAATAAATTGGCATTGTTGTCACAAATTGATTTTACATATTTAAATGTTGATATTTATCTATCTATTTATTTATTTATTCATTTATTATTTATTTATATCTTGAACAAAAAAAATACCAGTCCATATCCAAATCATAATACCCACAAAAGCAAAATCTTTGGAAACTGGCCAATTCAGTTATACAAGTGAACTCCCATCAAGGGATAGATGACATTTACATATTCTGGGGTTATTTAGAAACAGAAAGCCATCTATATATCTGTATGTACAGCTGAATTATTCAGAGACAGTCTTCTCTCCAGATTTGACAAGGTTCTGCAGACATTTTGCTTCATATCAATAAAGGCACGAATAAGCAAACAAAAGTGCAGAATCCGTGCCCATTGGTAAAGCGATTGTTTGTTGGAAAATTATATTGCTAACACAACAAATATGATGTCTAGCAAAAGCTTTAACATTTTGGTATCGTCGGTATAATTTTGTTTCCAGTCTGTATTGTGTTTTATAAAATCTCCAGAATCCCTGGTAAGCAATAAATATTTATATCGGTAAAAAATGACAGGTATTTGATTTGTTTTAAACGTACTTTCAATTTAGAATGAGCGAAAGTAGTGTACAGTGTAGAAAAATTAAAAGCTTTTTTATACTTTTTACCGAAGATAAAGTATACAAAACAAGATGATCAATCAAGAAGATGTTTAGAATTTTTGAGATTCCACATTTGGTTGATTGCCAGATGTAGAATAGACTTTTTCTGATTAATTTTGAAGGCCATTTTTGACGACTGTCAAAATTCGTGTAAAAATAACTGATAAGAATTGAGTAGTACATTTATATATCTACTATATATCTCTTTGTAACTCAAATTTTACCTCCAGACATTTAATTCTATTTTATGTTCAAGATATTAATATAAAATATAATATATTCAAGCGTATTAATACTATTCATTACGAATAATTCTGTCTGGTTTTTTTTTGTAAATGTGTGTGTGTGTGTGTGTGTGTGTGTGTGTGTGTGTGTGTTACGTTTACTCTGTGAGCTCTATTGACAACAATATAAATAATATTTATTGACCAAACATAAACATACAGATATCTGTTCAATTATCCAGCTGACAATGTATTTTAAATGGAGTGTCCGCATCAGTTATCAAAAAATGCAACAGGCCATTTTTTCCAATTATCAAGGAAAGCCACGTATGTGTCATTTTTATTGTTATATTTTTTCTAATTGGATTTGATTTTTTTTTAAATAAAAAATTCCCATGTACGTAGCAATTACATTTTGTTTTGTATTCTACAATTGTATTTATAATATCTAATAAGTAAAAGTATATAGTTTTGAGCTATATTTGAGTTACTATAAATTTCGATAATAACATTTTCTCGATTTATATCTGTAACATAATGAATACTTGTTTACAAAATTCTCTTTTCTAACCAAAAATCATCGACCTAGCGATTTTTTAATAACGATCGATTTTTCTGAATATTCATTTGCAAGATGTACAAAAGTCATCGTTCCCTATTTTTATTGTAACAAGAGAATCGTTTGTAGATAATATTCTATGTTTTTTTTCTATATTGGATCTATTTAAGTTTGATATTAGTGCATGTATTTAAAGGTATTTTTACAGTGCATTTCAGCCTAAGGGTCTCTCGTAGACGGAAATCGATTTATAAAACAAAATATCTTATAAGTCTTTACTGCTTTCGAGCATTTAATCAGTAATTTCATTTGGAAAAGGATAATCTAGCTGTGATTCTTTTATAGATTAAGATTTTTTATGTAACTTTCAACAGCTCTTTTTATACCTGGTGGATAATTTTTTATGAAAATTCTTTAACGCACATATAACTTCCATCTCCATTTCAAATGTCTTTAATAAAATATATAATATCTGCCCAAGATTTGTAAAGGATTGGTTTGTTATCAATACGCATGTCTTTATTATACCGTAAATTTATGTCTTTTATTTCATTTATATTTTGTGGTATTTGTTTTGAACAAACGTTATTCCAAGGATCGAACACGTCATTTCAGAAACTGTTGCTTTATATTTTCTTAAGCTCAAGAGTTTTGTATACACAATTTCGTATAGATTTTTATATTTTGATTGATTTTGAACTAAACGCCTTAGCCACGTAATTTTCAAACTCATAATGAAACGTTTGATATTAATTGTTTTAGACAACCGTTTTCATAATTTTGTATTAAAGTTTTCCCTTTATCCTGTCAATTTTCGATTGCCTAATAAACGGAAAAAAATTATTTAACTTGGTCCTCTTCCAGTTCTTAAGAAACTACCTTGGTTTATCGCCCTTATGTAAACAAGTGATAATAACTTGACGTTGAGTAATAGATAGTTCCCATGTTTGAAAACCTCGATTTATAGATCTGTAAAGGTATATAGCAAGACAACTGTAAAAATATTTTTTAAAAAAATCCAGCAATAAACTATTTGAACTAGGGTTTCTTTAATTATAATTTTTCATTTTGTCATTGTAAATAGAATTTCGTTATTGGTTAATTCCCTATCCAATTTTTTTCTTTTCTTAAGTTAGTTTTTAATACCACTCATATCTTTCATTTAATGTTATAAGTTCATATCGCTTTCATTATTTCTTTGACTATAAAGACTAAAATAAAACTTTTTAGCTTCATTTAGTATTTCTTGTGATCAGTTCTACATTTGTTGTCATCCATAAAGAATTTTGGAATAGTTTTATTTATACATTTTCTTGACTCATGACTACATGCTATATATCTTTCATTGTATGGATTTTTGTGAAGTTTTGGAATCGAAAACAAGCAAGGAAGGTCAAGTATCCTCCTTTTTAAATTGATACCAAAAGACTATAGAATTTCCTATGATTGGAAATAACTTCATCTTTTGTAAAAATAATTTCGTTATAAGTTGGATTCTCTGATATGCAATCCAAACTTGAAACCAAGCTCTTAAAAAGACATTAAACGTAGAATTTCTTACAAATGAAAATAAAAAAGCTTCATCAGCTGGGAAAACAACATATTTGCTATGTATGTCTGTAATGTTTCTGGAAATCGCGGGGTCCCTGAGCACACAAGAAGGTTTAGTACTCATAGACCCTTTAATTTTGGCAACACTTGTCTTTATGAAACACCTAATTGTCCTTATCTAGTTGGATAAGGTATCAAGTGCCACGTCTTCTAATTTAGCCCAACGTCTAGCATACTCTTCCACAGAATCCATAATAACTCTTGAATTATGTACCCAAGTAAAAAGGTTGAGTCTCTCTGTATTTAGAGCCTTTTGAAAGAAGACATCTCTATTTAAGGTTTTCATTTATATTAAAATCACCAGTTCCTACATTCCTAGCTGATTTATGTGCATAAGGGGAGGCTGGGCAAGAGTAGGTGATAGATTAAAAATATGAAAGTTTAAACATTGCAATTGTTTATAGTTAAATATTTTGGATATAATTGGTTTATTGTAAGAATAGGAAACTAGGGGTGACGATTTAAATGTAAAATATGTAGGAACTTTAGATTCAACTTGTTTATTAAGTGGGATAATAGAGATATCAATAACATATATGCCTATGTTTGCATAATCAAATCACTGATGAGGAACGATTTTCCGAAATGTGCACATATGGCACATCAAAATTAAGCAGGTATTTGTTATATATTTACTACCCTTGAGCGGGTACAACTGCTGGTGGAGTAAAACTCCCGAAGGGTATCCATAATTCAGTAGGCAGTACTTTGTTCCGTCAGAAAAAATAATATTTTGCAAAATTTTCAGCCGTCTTAATTTTTTATTTTTTTTAAAACTAAGGTGTTTTCCCTCGTGCAAAGCATTCCTTAGCTGGATTTGGATTCATATAATTTTGGAACTTTAGATTGATTTTTTTCAACTGTTTGGCTTATGTTTTTTATCTATCAAACTTTTTGGTCTAAGTGTCACTGATGAGGAATGATTTTCCGAAATGTGCACATATGGCACATCATCAGAATTTAGCAGGTATTTGTTATATATTTGCATAATGTAATTATAGAATACAAAAAATACATGTTCAGTTTTGATGTTGCAGATGTGCACACCCCGGAAACCCATTCACCATCAGTGATAAAAAGACCGAAGTAGAAAAAAAAATTGGCGACAAGTGTCGATCTGTATATCATGTCCCTGAACAGGTTTAAATATCCTTTAAATTCCATTTCCATGATGGTAGCGTTGAGTTTGAACTCTGGTGTATTACAATCTGTAGTAGTTTTTTATATGCATTCTTCTTGTAACTGTCTAAGACAGGGAAAGTTGTCAAAACTACAGTTTGGTTCGAATATGGTGCAATCCGAGAGGTTTGTAGTAATTGTAACTAATTTCGATGTTTATGATCTTTTGTCTACATGTAATTTCGTTGACCAGGTTAAAACATTAACTTTCTTACAACCCGGGATTGATAGATTTTCTACTTTATCAAATTTATTATTACATCCATATAGTGGGGCAGTGCCTAGTTCTCTCATCCCGCTGTAATCCGAATTTTGTACTTAATATACGGCTAAGTGTGGTGGTATTTTATTTATTTATTTATTTATCAGAGTAAAAAAAAATAAAATACGGATGACACTGTGTAAAAAACAATCCTTTAAAACTATATATGTGTAATTTATTAGTAAATCAAAAGTCAGTTAAAAGGTAGTTATTATTAATTGTTACCATAGTTGTCTCATATGCAAATTTTTAAAATTTTTATAGAAAAAAATATTTAAATATAATTAAATTTTGACAGTTGTTTATTTTAATCTAAACAAGATTCTTCTAAATACACACACACTCTCTCTCTCTCTCTCTCTATCTCTCTCTCCATCTCTCTTTATGGGTTTCTCACCTATTAAGATAAAAAAAATATTTTCCCTCTCTCCCCCTGCCTCTGTTTTAATAAAGTCAACAATTGTTAGGGAAATGGTATAATCCAACACACACACACACACACACACACACACACACACACACACGTCTATATGTGTTAACCGTGACTGCCTTTTCCTACAAGATAGGTCGCTATTAGCATCACCATTATGGTATACAAGTTGATTGACACAATCCGCTCACTGCTGATACCAACTGAAAATAGATATGTAAGATGCATTTGAACAACGCCTTTATAATTGCTTGTTAAGTTCTTAATTGTGGAAATAGCAGAAAATGATAGTCAATTATTGTTGAAATAGATGAAGTGGCTAATAAGAAGCTCTATATAGTATATAGAACATGAAAAAGTAGCAAAAAAGAATATATATATATATATATATATATATATATATATATATATATATATATATATATATATATATATATATAATCTATTACGAGTTTGAGGTCGAGATGAAGATATTCCGATCGAATGGCCTCATCTGAGACGAAACAAATATTTTAGGTTTTTTATGCTTGTGCACAGATTTAATATTTAATATTTTTTAAAATGTAGTAAGTTTAATTAGTTTAATTACAAGATGTTAATTTTACAGTTACCCTACATATTATGTCACAGATCAATGGACCATGTATAATCATCATATAACCTCCTTTGAAATGGGGTACCAAAGACGGTAGGAAGCAAGTGATATGGATCTGAAAAGACCTTATTATGTTGGTAAAGCTATTAGAAAGTTTGATAAGAATTTCTTTTAAAGTGTAAGGATCAGGGCTTGTGGAACATAGAAATACAGCATCAGCTAAACAAGATGATGATGATGATGATTTTTATAATTATTATTATTATTATTATTATTGCTGTTTTAGTTGTTAATTACGATCTTCTGTGGTCTTAACTAATTTTTCGAATGACCTATTTCCGGTGCCGAATTGACTTGGTGCAGAAATAACGAAATGTTGACTTTACGTATGTGTATTTTACATCAGTGCCAGTGAAAACTCACACATTTTTTTTTAAAATGAAGTAACAACATTTAAAATT
Source organism: Tegillarca granosa (assembly GCA_029721355.1). Classification (NCBI taxonomy): domain Eukaryota; kingdom Metazoa; phylum Mollusca; class Bivalvia; order Arcoida; family Arcidae; genus Tegillarca; species Tegillarca granosa. The sequence goes on from CM056603.1 coordinate 2,456,306, forward strand.
CGTAATAAAAAAATCAAACTTTGTTGAATCACAGTGTCGTATTATTAATTAAAAAATGTTCATTGACCTACTTTGTGTTATATCGTCATAACAGACTTACCTCATCTTGCGGCCATCCAGGTGTGTCACAGCCAACGTAAACAATGTCACATTGTATCAATGCGCCACAAAAAGTTCGATGTGTCGATACCGATATCGACTTACAGAGACAACGTTTGTAATTATAAGGATTGGTTTTCAATTTTTGGAAAGTTATTGGTTACGCTACGCGGTTTTATACTAAATTTGTTATAAGTCATCTCCGATAACCAATCCTTAAATAAAACAACGATTTTTTTTCTGTATATATATATACAACCTTTAGTAAAAATAATACTATTCATCATAATTATTTTGTCGTTTTCATATACCTTTTTTACTTAATTACGTACCTTGCTAATTAAAAAAAGTTCCCGTTTAATTGAGATAGGGTTCACGTGCGCAGGCGGGTTGCAATATAGAAACAATATGGTACCACCTATTCAGTCAGATAAATCTATCACATATGCGATAAATAAATAAATAAATAAATAAATAAATAAATAAATATATATATATATATATATATATATATATCTGTGCGCGTGTGTTTGTATGTGTGTATAGACTATGTACGCCTTTCATAAGATTACATACCGTTCAAACCATTAGAATTAAATTCATTAAAATTACTGCATCTTCGAAAATTCTTTGGAAGCGCAATTCCTTTGTAGTTTCCTTCCAACACCACCATTCCCATGCCATTTGTATTATGAAGATCAATGTGACAGTGAAAAAACCATGCACCCGGGTTATCTGCCTTAAATCGGATAACAACATACCCGCCAGATGGCACCACAATTGTATCTTTTTGTGGAGGCTTATCAAGATTTAAAGTTGGATAATTTCCGTCATTCCAGTAAGGATCATACCATTTCTCTTCATTACAAAAGGACTTTTTATCATTGCAGTTTATATATCGTGTTTGATCAATTAATAATCCCGATGATTCATTATAAATTCCGAATCCCATCTTCAAAACGTAAAAAGAATGACCATGTAAATGAACCGGATGTGACCAACCTCTTCCTTTGCCTACATTGGATAGAACAAACTGATACACCTGATCTTTCTCCAGAGTAACTGAGTATGTACACTCGCATATTTTATCCGATCCGCAATTATCACCACATTTAGTAGATACGTCTTCTGATTGACCTAGAATAAATACCGTAGGTGGCAAAAACTGGCGACCGTTTACCGATCCAGGAGTGTTACCATTTTCCCCTGGAAATCAAAATTAAAAAACAGTTCCTTTACTTTTCCTTTCATTTCATCATTAAAGTTTGAAGAAGGATCTATAGTTTTTGCATCGTTGTACGTAAGACATTTTCGATATTGATCTTTAGGGTAATACAAATACGGACAATTAAAGGTTGTGCATTCATCATCTTTAGTACATGAATTTGTGGTTAATTTCCCAGGGTACATAAAGTTTTGATTGTTGTACCATAATAAAGCTTCCGCAATATGAACTTCATTAACAAGGTCTACCTCTAGCGATTCTGCTACTATCATATATACCCCTTTCTCTGGATTTGACTTTGTTTCCAGTCTGAAATCATATCTCTCACCAGGATGTATTATAAATGATTCAACAGTTTGTACGTTGATGTCGAAACCGTCAGATGCCAAAATAGTTAAGTTTTTGTGTCCCTCAACAAAAACTCGAAACGGATAGAGAGTAGCTGCACTTATAACTCTAAATCTATAAGATGTTCCCTCTTCGACTTCGAACACTTCCAACGGGGCTTCGTTATGGTTTCTTGAATCACGATAAAATCTTCCTTTCCCATTTATAATTCCTGAATGCATATGAAATCGGCTAAACGAACTTCCGTCGATGGATTTTGTTTGTTGCCTTGCGTTGCCATTATTATCAAATACTCCGTTTATCATTTTTAGATATAAAGTCTCAGCATCGTCGTCATGGTTCCAATCTTGAATCAACATCACGTGTTCTCCGTCTGTTTGCGGAATCGCAGTATTTTCCTTAGGATAAATTATCAAAGCACCGTATAACCCCATAGACCTCTGATCACCTATGTGTGCATGGTTAAAACTTGTACCATGAGGGGCGGCTTTGAATGTATAAGTATAATTTTGTCCCGGTAAAATAGGACACTGTGATACGAAAGCCACGCCGTCTGACCAAGGTGTGTCTTTCTGATGCATACCGTGCCAGTGTATAGTAGTACTGTCAGTATGCATTCTGTTGATTACTTGAATATTTAATTTCTGGTCTTCATATGCCGTTATAGTCGGACCAGGGAATTGCTTGTTCACAGCTATAACGATACGCGATCCGTTTCCGTCTGCTGAAATGATACTGTTTTTTTTTTGGTCCGTTGGTTCTAAATTGTTTCGATATTCGTAAAGTTTCCCGCCCCGTGGAAACACGCGTGAACCTTGATCTGTGAAAGAAGTCCTGTCAATCATCATCGTAAGTCTGTGTTCTACAATCAAAATGCAATCACATGTTTTACTGTCTTTCATACATGTTCCTGGTTTGCAAACAGTTTGAAAGGGATCCCAGCTCCATTTAGGTTCTTGTCCGTTTGTAAATATTAACATCTGTGTCATAAAGAGTAAAAGTAGCTTCATTCTGTAAAAGAAGAAATATATACTCTGTATAGACTATTTGTGACAAAAAGTGGCAATCAAATTTTGTATGATTTAAGTTGTAGACGAATGTTCAAATGCTTATTAAGTCAAGCACATGCGTTTGGCAAGAATACAAATTTTTAATATAATTTGAAATCTGTCTTGATTAAGTACCCATATCATAGTCTGTCAAACGGAATAGTGATTTCTATGATCGACAATGCCAGTCCATGTCGAAATCGAAAAAAGTGTAATGTGGAAGCTTACCATAAACATGCTACAATTAAAACCAGCTAACTGTTATTTGTTTGACAAATAACGAAATTGAATTACATTAATACTTAAAAATAAAACAAATGACTCATGAAACACTTAATCAGCTTTAAATCAGTTTGACAATTCAGGTATCAATTAAAAGTTCATGGTGTCAATTTCTTTTATTACAATCCCATATACATTAGTTGCTAAAAGAATACATGTAATGGTTAGCTGGTATTCCCCGTCACATCCGCTTACCATACCAAGCTAAATTGGCTTCTTAGCTTAGTGTATAAATGACATGTGCTGTATTTTGTCAAAATAGAAATGATGTTAGAAAAAAGGGAAAATCTAATTTTATAGTCGAAGAATTTGCAGTTAAAGTTCGGGAAGAAAAAAAATCAAATTAAAAAAAATTGAAAGGAGTTCCTTATAAACGGGAAAAATATCTTTGAAGTTTTAGTAAAATAAAAATATGAACAAACATAAAATAATGTTAAATGTAAGTCTGTCTCTATTTCTCTTGCTTTGAGATACAGGTGAATTTTTTAAGATCATCATGAGTGCACGTTACGTATTCGTAAATCTTAAGAGAGATTTGAGATACTCGACCCTGATTACTAACCATACTTTACATATTAAAACAAAACAATTCATACAATATCTAACCTTACTGTAATTTTTACCATAAAGATATTTTAAAATATACCGTAGCAGTTTTAATACAGTCAATATATATTTTATACGGCAATTATTAAGGTAAAATTAGCAAGTTCTTTCATAACCGGGTGACTGTGGGTTGTCTCAGCATGTGCGACTTATAACAGCTTTTTAAAATTTCCCTAAAAATATATTGGTGAAATTTTTTCAATACATAATAAAGAATATGTCAATGTTGCCTACAGGTACTATTTTACTATTTTGCGAAATATCTCGGGATAATTCGATCACGCGCTATTTTTGATTTTTCATTAAACAGTTAACTTTAATATATTACATACCAATTTTGACACATTAAATAAACCTAGACACCACGTTTTGCATTTTTATATTAAGGCTTGATTCTTAAATAAAAAGAGTACTAAAAAGAAGTATCTGTAACGAGTACTATCGCGTTGGCGATATTTAGTACAAAGTTCAGGTATAACGCTGAAATTCCTCTTTTGGAGAGCGTAGGCCGCAGTATTGATTTCATGTTTTTCTTATCTCAGAAATTATTATTTTTAGAATATTTATCATTTGTTGCCTTCCGTTTTGATTTTAAAAGTTAACTTATTTACTGATAGCATTGTTGATTGTACACGTAATAACCCAGTCATTGTGTTGTTTCTAAGAATTTTATCATCTTTTATCATCTGATTTAACCTGAAGTACATCTTGATTCTTGAAATTACCTTAACAGTGTGTATCGGAGCACGTAGCATATATATATATATATATATATATATATATATATATATATATATATATATATATATATATATATATATATATATATATATATATATATATATTCTGAGAACTGTATGTTATTGTTCTGCAGAAAGAAATCATTTTAGATAACATGTCTTTATTATAATTGTTTAGTTTCCTGTTTCATATACATCAATATTTAAGAACTTGTGCAATATTTGTATATTTTAGACAACAATGAAATTTAAGATGAAATACCAATGGGAAGCAAATGAAACAAATTTTGCTGTATAATAAAAGGGTTATAGAACTGAAATATATTGTCTTTAATGTTTTCAAAACATAATCAAGAAAAGGTAAATGTTATCGACGGATACTGTTTTATCTTTATTCTTATTATACACTTTTATTCTTGGTATTACTTGAATCGGATTAAGTAGTATATCCCCCCCCCAAAAAAAAAAAAAAATAAATAAAAGCTGCATGTGATTATTCTACAGAAAGAATATGAATGACTAATTAAACAGCTGGAAAGAAGAGTTATGACTGAAGTGATGACAAGATGACATGTATGATTTGTGTCCATGTATAGAATAAAACAAGTAACAACAAGACAGATTGCTATTTTATGCACTAAAGGAATTTTTGGTGGTGCCGACAGTATTCCAACTCCAAGCGTAATTACGGTGTATAGTAGTTGACAAATGAACACCAGTTTCTTTGTTCTGACAATCAATAACCACTCTTTTTATTTGAAAAATTGGCGCAAAGGTTACCTGTCTGTACCCTTTGTAAACTTATATCTGTTTTTATAATGTTGACCAATATTTTTAATTTATAACGTGGTTTTGAAATTAAAAAGACATTAGAAATTAAATCGGAGCTATATGTCTAATCATTTTACGATTAAAGATTAGCAAAAAAATTTTTTCCTTTGATCACATTTATTTTGAATACATATTTTACGTATAAATGTGACAATCCACAATAATTTGACGATTTTCTGGTTTACAGTGCATGAGAAATAAAATAGCTCCAACAATAAGCTATATACAAGTATTCAACTGCTGACCAACATGTGTCCGTTCATTACATACGATATATGTGCTCTTTAGAACAACAGCAGCATGTATTGTAATTGGACATTAATAAAACTGTACAAATATGGTATAATAATAATAATTATAATAATAATAATAATAATAATAATAATAATAATAATAATAATAAGCGAGTTGTTTAATTAATCAAATTGTTAAAATAAATATTTAACAAAAATACCTTTTATTTCTGATTTGCCACATGTGCACATTTCGCAAATATATTCTCACCAGTGACTGCAAAATTTATGTATTATTGTTGCATTTTTTTAATTAAATCATTTTGTTATTAAAAGCTTTCTTGTAAAGGTTTAAACTATTATTAAATATATATAAATGAATAAATAATAACGTTGATTGTTAAAAAAAAAGATCAATTCATTTTAAATAATACTAACGAAAGGAAAACACTTATGGTCAGTAATTTTATCTATGCCAATATAAAGCATGGTTTCATTTGGAGCATCATGAATAACACTTAAACAACAGCCTGTTTATTTATTTTGTTTTAATTTTGTAAATACAACTGAAATGTTTTCTTTAAGAAATTTAACAAATATATTTTGTTCGATAAAAAGTTTAAATATATCATTTACCTGTTACGGGTATCGAACATGTCGTCTTCAAATCACCTTATCGACAACACTGTGTGCGCATACAAAACATTAACGGTTTTTCTTAAAATATGAATGTAGGTCAGGAATTGAAACACTTAAAACATTAGGCAATCTGTTCAGCTAGATACCTTATGGAACGCCAAAGCTGTCTTATATAGTACAAAAATAGGACTAGTATATGAATTAATTTTATCATATTATTTGCTTTCTTCGTTACATGTTTTGGTTTTACCATAATATATTTTAGTTTTATCATTATATGATATGGTTTTATCATTATATAATTAGTTTTATTATTATATGATATGGTTTATCATTATATATTTTAGTTATATCATCATATGATATGGTTTTATTATTATATATTTTAGTTTTATCATTATATGATATGGTTTCCCATAGAATATTTTTGTTTTATCATTATATGATATGGTTGTATCATTATATATTTTAGTTTTATCATTATATGATATGGTTTTATCATTATATGATATGGTTATATCATTATATATTTTGGTTTCATCATTATATGATATGGTTTTACCATTATATGATATGGTTTTACCATTATATATTATGGTTTCATCGTTATATGATATGGTTTAATCATAATATATTTTAGTTTTATCATTATATGATATGGTTTCCAATAAAATATATTTAGTTTTATCATTATATGTTTTGGTTTTATCATTATATATTTTAGTTTTATCATTATATGATAAAACTAAATGACTTCGTATGACTTCAAATATTTTTCTCAAAATGTTTACGTAATATCAGTCGATACTGTAACCTTTACTACATTAGATTTTAAAACTATGTAAGTTATTACATTGTATTTAGCGTGATTAATAATTTATATTAAAATTAGTTTTTGCCAATCTTCATACATCACAATATCAAATAAATGTGGCTGATATTTACTGCACAAAATTTGGGAAATTATAAAATTTAATAAAAAATCGTTTTAAAGAAGTGGACTTTAAAGACAGGTTCTGGAGTCATTTGGGACTAAAAAGGATGGACTTTATTTACATTAGACAGGATGACTTTAAAGGCAGTTCTTCGTGCTGTCAGAAAATGTACCATTTAGCAAAATTTTCAGCCGTCTAAATTTGAAATTTATTTAAAACTAAGGTTTGTTCCCTCATGCAAAGCATTCCTTAGCTGGATTTGGATTTATATAATTTTGGATCTTTAGATTCATTATTTTCAACTGTTTGGCTTATGTTTTTTATCTATCGAATTTTTCGGTCTTAGTGTCACTGATGAGGAATGAATTTCCGAAATGTGCACATCTGGCACATCAAAATTTAACTGGTATTTGTTTTTATATAAGATAATAAGATAAGAAAACTTTATTTGAATTTGGCATGACTAAAAACAACAGTAATACATAAGCTCTGAGGAGCTTTTTACCGAATTTACACATATATACACATAAATTACATGCAGTCACAATCAAACAAATAAGTACATGAATACAAAAGCACAACACATAAAATGAAATAAAATTACATGCAAAGCACTAAAATTTATCAAATTTTGCAATTGAAAAAAAAAAAACTGAAAGCACTGAACTAAGTCAAAACCAACTAAAATAGTATAATGAACTCAGCGAAGGAAAACGGAAACTACAAAAAAAGTATGTTTACCAGAATGGAAATAAGCATAGTAGTAAAACACAAAAAAGCAGAAACACGCTACTGAGAAAAGCAAGTCGAGCAACGACATCTCGAACCATTCAATAACCGAATCAGACTTTTTAAATGTGAAAAACCGTGTTCTATCCTAAAATGGTTCGGCAAGTCGTTCCATAGAGTAGCAGCAGCGTATCTAAACGACTACTTACCATAGGTTTTAGTTCTTACTCGTGGAATATCCAAGATACTTTGGTACCTGAAAGAATAAGCAGAGTTTTTAATAGTAACAATAGACCTTATACAGAGGTTCATTTTATAGTAAAATCCATTTGGGATACTTCAGACCGGTTTCTATAGACAGTTGGACTTTACATAGAGACGAACTCTACAGCTGGTTATGCTATATATATATATATATATATATATATATATATGTGTGTGTGTGTGTGTGTGTGTGTGTGTGTGTGTGTGATTGTGTGTGTGTGTGTAACGTTATCTAAAACTCCATCTTAGTATTTTTTGTTTTTTATGTATTTTTAGACATTTATCTAAACTTTCACACACACACACACACACACACACACACACACACACACACACACACACACACACACACATTCAATTACATTTATACATATATTTTAGATGTCAAATAAAATGATAGCTAAAAAACAAAAATAGTATTTTTGTTATATATTTGCAACCTCTGAGCAGGAACTGCTGCTTGTGGAGTTTACTCCCCGAGGTATCCATAACTCATTAGGCAGTACTTTGTGCTGTCAGAAAATGTACCATATAGCAAAAATTTCAGCCGTCCTAATTTTTGAAATTTATGTAAAACTAGGGTTTGTTCCCTCATGCAAAGCATTCTTAGCTGATTTGGATTCATATAATTTTTTAACTTTGGATTCATTAATTTTCAACTGTTTGGCTTTTATTTTCTTATCCATCAAACTTTTTGGCCCCTAGTGTCCCTGATGAGGGATGATTTTCCGAAGTGTGCACACATGGCACATCAATTTTTAACAGGTATTTGTGTTATATATTAACTAACAAGTTTTATCATTTCAAGTAAATTTGAAATTTTTAAAGATGAAGTTGATTAACTAGTGTCATGTGCTAATTTTTTATGAAAATATTTCAGAAGTAGCATACATGACAAAATTAACATGCGCTATTTTTGAATTCTGTAATCTCATAAAAAATCAAAATTAACACGTACAAAACCAATCTATATATATCTAATATCAATACATACAAAACCAATCTATATATATCTAACATCAACACATACAAAACCAATATATATATATATATAACACAAATACCAGTTGAATTTTGATGTGCCAGATGTGCACATTTCGGAAATTCATTCCTCATCAGTGACACTAAGACCGAAAAGTTTGATAATAAAAAACATAAGCCAAACAGTTGAAAATTAATGAATCTAAAGGTCCAAATGATATTAATCCAAATCCAGCTAAGGAATGCTTTGCATGAGGGAACAAACCTTAGTTTTAAACAAATTTTACAATTTAAGGCAGCTGAAAATTTGGTTAAATGGTACATTTTCTGACAGCACAAAGTACTGTCTACTGAGTTATGGATACCTTCGGGGAGTTTAACTCCACCAGCAGCGGCACCCGCTCAGGAGTAGTAAATATATAACACAAATACCAGTTGAATTTTGATGTGCCAGATGTGCACATTTCGGAAATTCATTCCTCATCAGTGACACTAAGACCGAAAAGTTTGATAATAAAAAACATAAGCCAAACAGTTGGAAATTAATGAATCTAAAGGTCCAAATGATATTAATCCAAATCCAGCTAAGGAATGCTTTGCATGAGGGAACAAACCTTAGTTTTAAACAAATTTTACAATTTAAGGCAGCTGAAAATTTGGTTAAATGGTACATTTTCTGACAGCACAAAGTACTGCCTACTGAGTTATGGATACCCTCGGGGAGTTTAACTCCACCAGCAGCGGCACCCGCTCAGGAGTAGTAAATATATAACACAAATACCAGTTGAATTTTGATGTGCCAGATGTGCACATTTCGGAAATTCATTCCTCATCAGTGACACTAAGACCGAAAAGTTTGATAATAAAAAACATAAGCCAAACAGTTGGAAATTAATGAATCTAAAGGTCCAAATGATATTAATCCAAATCCAGCTAAGGAATGCTTTGCATGAGGGAACAAACCTTAGTTTTAAACAAATTTTACAATTTAAGGCAGCTGAAAATTTGGTTAAATGGTACATTTTCTGACAGCACAAAGTACTGCCTACTGAGTTATGGATACCCTCGGGGAGTTTAACTCCACCAGCAGCGGCACCCGCATCAACACATGCAAAACCAATCTAGATATATCTAACATCAACACATACAGATTTTCTGTGCAGTTTTTAATTAACAATTCTGAACTTGAAAAATCAAAATATCAAATAATAAGTCATAAATGTTGTCAGGGGGATTTGTTCAAATCTGTGAATTATAGCAAGAATAATGTTGGATAAAAGAATCAAATAATCTGTTTTACATGTATAAACATACGGAAATATTATGTCATACACTGTACATGGCTTTGTAAACTGATAATGCATCCTGATTTAATTATTGTTCCATTTCTACTAAATAATTGAATAATTTTCAATTTTCACATCAGCTGAATGATGAGTGCTGTTGTAGGTTATATAGCTTACATTATTTTCAAGAAGGCATGGTTTGGTTCAAGTTCAAGTTCTTTATTTCTCACATTGTATATTTACAACATAGAGAATATATAAGTAACAAACATATATAATAATCAATTTACATGCGTGAGTTACTTACAATATACATAATTAACATAATTAACCCGGAGGAGAGACCCTCTCGTTAATAATACTTATAAATTTACATAGATTATTCAAAACTGACAATTTTTTGGTAAAGAAGAGGTTATGATATTTCAAAATATTAGGATTGAGTATAAAATACGAAGGTATATAAACTTTTCTAAGATCAGGTAAAACATTACAATTCATAATATAGTGGTATTCATCACCAAGGTCGCTGTGACATAAATTACAGATCCTATTTTCTTTTTGGACATTTTGCCAACGACCTGTTTCTATTGGTAATCTATGATTGATACATCTAAATTTACTCAAAATTATCCTGTTTTTAATAGAAATATTGGAAGATAAATATGATTGAAAAATAAAATTATCATTAAATAAACGATATGAGATACCTTTAGCTGAAATATTAATGTCAGAATGCCATTGTTGTATATACTGGTCACATAACCGTTTGTTTTACAGAGTTGGTGAGCCATGTTTTGTTTACAAAATTGTTTGATAACCATATATCTAACATACCACAGTTTTCAAAACTTGATTTATATAACGAATCCATTTAAGTGTCACACCATTTGATTGATAGTTATAAATAAGTCTGTAAATCAACTACGAGTATTTTGTACTTTTACCTGTTAGAATATTGGCCCAAAAACCGACCATTCTTGTTTTAATGTGAGTAGTTAGTGGATACCTTGCGTATTCACCATAGACAATAAAATTGTTGTAGATTTTTTAACATTTAATAAGATTAAAATTAAGGTGTACTCTTTTTTGTATATCACAGTTTTCCAAATCCCCAAATTTCGCAATCATACAGTAGAATAGGTAATACAGTTTTATCAAAAAAGTCAAGCTGACATTCAATAGATAAATTAAATAAGCGAGCTTTCTTAACAACAGCATACATAGCCTGAGTTGCTTTATCAGACAAATACTTCTTTGTATAAATAAAAGATCCAGATTTACTAAAAAATATACCCAGGTATTTAAAATCTTTAACGAATTTCTAACTCTGTACCATCTAATTTAAAATGTAAATTTCTGGATAGTCTACCTTTAGAAAAGATAACAAGTTTTGTTTTTGAAGCATTAACCTTCAACTTCCATTGTTTACAATAACATGAAAAACAATCTAACTGATATTGTAAATCCTTCTTTACTTTCAGGCATAAGCACCAGTGTCATCTGCATAAAGTAATAAAAACAATCTTAAATAAATGTCAACTTCACTTTCGAATTCATTAGATATTGGTTTATTACCGTCAAACAGAGAAAGGTGATCTCACTGGCTTGGCTCATTTGTTGAATCCCTATGTGTTTCATGATCATAATGGACTGTTTGTAGATTTTTATGTTGCAATAATAAAACGGTATGTTAACACTTTAGAAATGCACTATTGTTCATGTATGTTAGAACCAAAAATAATTAATCAATAATAATAATAATAATAATAATAATAATAATAATAATAACAAAAACTACCTTCTTTGTTAAGAGCGTAGATTTATAAGGCCCCTATGTATCATAGTTCAAATATATACCAGTATACCAGTATAAAGTTTTACTTTTGATTGCATTTTAAATTTATTTTTGTCTATTTAAAATTTAATAAACACTTTGAATGAGACTAAATTAGAAATCAAACATGTTTGCTTAATACAAAAAAAAAAAAAAAAAAAAAGAAAAGAATCTGAGGTTAAACAATACATTGAAAAAGGAAAACATAAATAACTGAGACCAGTACCAGTCTTGTTATGAAGGTCAATTTGAACATATTCAGCTAAAGCAAAGTTGAAAGATATTTTCATCAATATCCTTGGACTTAAGGAATATTACTTGCAGAATTTTAAAGTCTTTGTATATAATAGATGGTAAATGATTCAAGTAAATCCACACCCTCACAGTTTTTTTTCATAAAATAGATAATAAATATAAAGTCCATTTGTATAGCAGTCAAGTTGATATTTATTTCAGCATATCTAAAAAACTAAACAAATGCACGACCTGAATACATGTAAGCTGTATCCAGGCTTGCTCCAAGCGTTCAGTGGTCTAACAAGCGCGATTCTAAATGTCATATAATGTAAAAGTAATGGCTACAAATATTGTTTTTAAGTCATAAAATGACACGTATTTAATCAACCAGTGCTTGTATAAACTGTTTGCGAAAAATGGCAAATGAATCTTCATAGATAGCAACACATAAATAATATTAATGTAAATAAGTGAATTTCGGAAATTGAAATGTAGAAATGCTTTTGACGACGATTTAAACGGTGGAATTTTATATAAAAGAAATATAGACCTCATGCCGTACATACATGGTTTGATTATAATGTAACCATTCATTGATATAAAATTAATTTTTAACAGTGATTAAGCTGGTTTCAACTTGATAGATCTGTTTTGTTCAAATTCTAATTTCTATATAAAAATATTTCAAAATATGTCTTTTCAACTACAGAATACTATGAAAAAAAATTAAATCTATTATCAAGATAGATATTGCGGCCTTATTTCTTCAAATGATTTCCTTAAGCTAGCGATTTCTCTGTATACTGGTTAACGAATCGTTGTAATTAGAAGTTTCATTTCATTTCTTGCTTATAGAACATAAACAATTTCGTTAAGTCTATTTCTTAACCATTTCAAAAAACGGCACTGTTTCCTTCATTGATTATTTGATACAAATTTGAATATGAATTTTATAACCGTAATTTGGTCAAAATACGTTTAATATGTAAATATACATGTATTTTAAATCGAAAAGCTTTTGTTAATTTTTTGATAGTTTTTTAACTTTGATGTAAATATTGAGAAAAATTTTTGACAATTAATTTGATATTGATGCCGATTTAAAGTTAATTCTGTTAATGGTGATCATAATTGTTCAAATGACACGATTACTTATGATTTTATTACAACTGTAAAAAGTTTAAAGCAAAACAAAACTACAGGTGTAGATAAGATTATAAATGAATACATATCATCTACTTAACATATTTTGTTACCTGTTTATTTTTTGTTTATTTAACCTTGTTTTGGATACCGGAGTTTTACCAGGTAATTGATATAATAAAACCTATTTTTAAAAAGAATGGGATTCCAAATAATCAAGAGCTATAACTTTTGAGTACCTGTTTCGGGGAAATTGTCCACTTGTGTTTTAAACAATCGCCCTACTAGTCATGCAGATCATGTAAATCTTATTATTTCTGTTTTGTGCAGATCAATCAACACTAGATAACATTTCTATAATACAGTCTTTTATTAGTTTCTATTTTTACACCAGGAAATTCTTTTTGCACCTTTATTGATCTAAAGTGTGCTTTTGATAAAGTTTGAAAAGACTGTGGTTTTCAAATGGTGAATCAGAGGCATTTTTAAAAAATATCCATGAGGTATTTAGTCATGTAATGTTGGAGTAAGACAGGATGAAAACTTATCACTATTCTTGTTTTCTTAATATCTTAACAATGTTGTTATCTTGTTTATATCAACTAATACGGCAATGACATAATATAGCTAATGTTATTTGTTTTCTGTTGATAAACCATGTTAAAACTATTTTAAATTCAATGAGCTTATGTAATATCTAGAATGTGTAATTTTTTGTTAATGTGTATTTATACAAAACTCAAGTTAAGACATGAATTCAGGATAGTTTAACTGAACAATGGAACAGTAACAATATGTCATCAAATGGTCAATTTTAAGATGAGAGGACTATCTGATAAGACTTAACTCTTTTCATTCTAACATTTATGTAAACTACGAACCTCTAATCATAAACTTCCGGTAGATACAGGTAGATGGTTAAATATACATAAACTTCCGGTAGATACAGGTAGATGGTTAAATATACATAAAGAAAACAGATTGTATCGTTTATGTCATTTACCTACTGGAGATGAATTTCACTATTGATTTATTTGTAAACATTTTGAGTCATATATACCAGGTTATTATGTTAATTACCCATCAGAACAAAAAATGTATAATATGCTAGCACTATGTAACAAAATACTTTCATCAAAAGTTTGTATATATATAACACAAATACATGTTAAATTTTAATGTGCGTGTATATTTCTCAATGGTATTTTTTCAGCATAATGTTTAAATTTACATGAATTCTGATTAATTGATTTGACACAAAGCCATTACTCGTATTACGAAAAAAGTGAAACTGTATCAAAGGATTTATTGGTGTATTGGATTAACACGTAAGCGGAGTCAATTGTAGTGACAAATTTACAAAATTACTAAATATAGAAACATCTTGACCATGACGACTACAACGGAGCTTGCTTTCAGCAAGTCACCAATAAAAATGTTTTGGAACGAAAATAAAACTCTTCATTTGCGGATAAAATAAGCTTAGATAAGCGTTTGTTCCATATGTATATTTTCGTTGGTTCGACCTCTGATATAAGAGTGGGAATTAACTAAATTTTTGGATAGTACCGAAAACCGATGTCTAAACTCACGGTAAAGCAGGACAGATAAGGTACATAATTGTTCAAGTGGGGATAAAAGCATGAAAATTTGCAAAGAATACTAGGTAGTGGTGCTTGTGACAAAAATGCAACAAGCCAATTTGAACATGGCGGCCATTATAAAGGTGGTCACCAGGACTGTCATTTCAGTGCAGTAGATCACAAATGATTATTAAGAAAACGATTAAAATATTTAATATAATAGTCAATTTATATTTTTGTTTTTCAGTGTAATTTTTAAGAATTTTGTGTGGTTTTATGCTTAATTATAACTATTTACAAGTTTGACGGGATATTGACAATATATTTTACAACTAGATTTTGACCATACCCAATTTCCGGACATATTCTTGTCGTTTGGCATTGGCCTCATATGTCCTGCCTGATAATCAGCTTGTTTGACAAGTTCCAAAAGGCTACGTTAGTTAGTGGTTTCAATTTCAGAGCTTCGTTTTTCAGTAAAAATTATTCTACATTTACCAAACTGTTCATTTTCAATTAAAAGCCGAGATGCATCTACTTAATGCATTCAAAAAGGTATCCAATTTCTTTTTTCAGGTTCAATAGCAGAGACCAAAATGCAATCAAAGTTGAAGAAGGCGTCCCTGAAACATACATGGCCAGAAAGTTAAGATGCTCTGTTTTTATCGCTAATAACACACACACACACACACACACACACACACACACACACACTTTTCTTAAAGTTTGACAACTCTTTTTGTTTCAAGCCAATACTCTTTGCATCATCGTCTTAACCCCGCCGAGATCTTGTCTTCAATTTTTAAGCCTTTTGTTGACAAACATCAACCACTTTTTCCACTCTCGTGTACTAGAAGCAATACTAAGCTATTTACGCAAAGGTATCATACTTTACAAAACTCTAAAATGTTTTAACATAACGTGGGTGATATCGCCAAAAGAAAAATCCGCCACACTATCAATAATGATACTTTATACTTTTTAGTCACTGTGGTTGTGTTCTGGAAAGTTACATCTAAAGCAAATGTATAGCACATCCTCAGTTCAACCTTATTGCTTACTCAAGCTGGATATAACTGGTTTTACTGCGTGGTAACGTCAGTAATTCAAGCTGGATAGGACTTGTATAACTGCGTGGTAACGTCAGTGATTCAAGCTGGATATGACTGGTAGTACTGCGTGGTAACGTTAGTAATTCAAGCTTGGTATGACTGGAATACTGCGTGGTAACGTCAGTAATACAAGCTGGATATGACTTGTATTACTGCGTGGTTTTGTTAGTAAAACAAGCTGGATATGACTGGTATAAATGCGTGGTATTGTTAGTAAAACAAGCTGGATATGACTGGTATTACTGTGTGGTACTGTTAGTAAAACACGCTGGATATGACTGGTATAAATGCGTGGTAACGTCAGTAATTTAAGCTTGATATGACTGGTATAACTGCGTGATAACGTAAGTAAATCAAGGTGGATATGACTGGTATTACTGCGTGGTAACATTAGTAAATAAAGATGGATATGACTGGTATTACTGCGTGGTAACATTAGTAATTCAAGCTGGACATGATTGGTATTACTGTGTGGTATTGTTAGTTAAACAAGCTGGATATGACTGGTATAACTGCGTGATAACGTTAGTAAATCAAGGTGGATATGACTGGTATTACTGCGTGGTAACATTAGTAAATAAAGATGGATATGACTGGTATTACTGCGTGGTAACGTTAGTAATTTAAGCTGGATATGACTGGTATTACTGTGTGGTATCGTTTGTAAATCAAGGTGGATAT
The DNA here is from genome assembly GCA_029721355.1 of Tegillarca granosa. Taxonomy (NCBI): domain Eukaryota; kingdom Metazoa; phylum Mollusca; class Bivalvia; order Arcoida; family Arcidae; genus Tegillarca; species Tegillarca granosa. Next base: position 2,473,146 of record CM056603.1, read on the forward strand.
GACTGGTAATACTGTGTGATAACATTTGTAAATCAAGTTGGATATGACTGGTATAACTGCGTGGTAGCGTTTGTAAATCAAGGTGGATATGACTGGTATAACTGCGTGGTAAAGTTAGTAATTTAAGCTGGATATGAATGGTATTACTGAGTGGTAACGTTTGTAAATCAAGGTGGATATGACTGGTATAACTGCGTGGTAACGTTTGTTAATCAAGGTGGATATGACTGGTATTACTCTGTGGTAACGTTTGTAAATCAAGGTGGATATGACTGGTATAACTTCGTGGTTAAGTTAGTAATTTAAGCTGGATATGACTGGTATTACTGTGTGGTAACGTTTGTAAATCAAGGTGGATATGACTGGTATAACTGCGTGGAAAAGTTAGTAATTTAAGCTGGATATGACTGGTATAACTGCGTGGTAAAGTTAGTAATTTAAGCTGGATATGACTGGTATTACTGAGTGGTAACGTTTGTAAATCAAGGTGGATATGACTTGTATAACTACGTGGTTAAGTTAGTAATTTAAGCTGGGTATGACTGGTATTACTGCGTGGTAAAGTAAGTAATTTAAGCTGGAAATGACTGGTATAACTGCGTGGTAAAGTTAGTAATTTAAGCTGGATATGACTGGTATAACTGCGTGGTAAAGTAAGTAATTTAAGCTGGATATGACTGGTATTACTGTGTGGTAACGTTTGTAAATCAAGTTTGATATGACTGGTATAACTGCGTGGTGAAGTTAGTAATTTAAGCTGGATATGACTGGTATAACTGCGTGGTAAAGTTAGTAATTGAAGCTGGATATGACTGATATAACTGCGTGGTAAAGTTAGTAATTTAAGCTGGATATGACTGGTATTACTCTGTGGTAACGTTTGTAAATCAAGCTTGATATGACTTGTATAACTGCGTGGTAAAGTTAGTAATTGAAGCTGGATATGACTGGTATAACTGCGTGGTAAAGTTAGTAATTTAAGCTGGATATGACTGGTATTACTCTGTGGTAACGTTTTATTAATCAAGCTTGATATGACTGGTATAACTGCGTGGTAAAGTTAGTAATTGAAGCTGGATATGACTGATATAACTGCGTGCTAAAGTTAGTAATTTAAGCTGGATATGACTGGTATTACTCTGTGGTAACGTTTGTAAATCAAGCTTGATATGACTGGTATAACTGCGTGGTAAAGTTAGTAATTTAAGCTGGATATGACTGGTATTACTCTGTGGTAACGTTTGTAAATCAAGCTGGATATGACTGGTATAACTGCGTGGTAAAGTTAGTAATTGAAGCTGGATATGACTGGTATAACTGCGTGGTAAAGTTAGTAATTTAAGCTGGATATGATTCGTATTACTGCGTGGTAAAGTTAGTAATTTAAGCTGGATATGACTGGTATAACTTTGGGTAAAGTTAGTAATTTAAGCTGGATATGACTTGTATAACTGCGTGGTAAATAAAAATAAAACAAACATACCAGTCCTTGTCCATATCACAATCCCAAAAACAAAGTAAAAACTTCGCAAACTGGCAAAATAGGTGATACAGGGGAACTTCCATCAAGGAAGTGAGGCCGGGTGCTCCGGAAGGGTAAGCACCTCCTGTTTAGCTAGCTACACCCGTCACGTGCAAGTCAATTTTGAGAATGAAAGGAACAAAGACCTATGGTAAGTCAAATATATCCAGTATAAGTTGGGATACAGTGACTACATACTTATCAACAATATTGTGATGACGGCCATAAAACTTTTTAAGGGCCCTGATTAGCCTAGGCTTGCAATATCCTTGTGTCAACAATTTAATTGTAAGTAATTTGCTTCGTTGCAGAAAGTTCCCATAGTGGGAACAAGCTCTACCGTACCGTATTAACTGTGAAACATATACACCATACGCAGGAGAAGCAGGGATATTACTGCAAAGAAACGGAAAGTTGACAATAGAAAAATTGAAGTCATCACGTTTGTCGTATAGCTTCAGATGTAACCTTTCATGGGTGTCATAATTGAGGTATAAGTCCAAATATGAAGCAGAACATGGAGAATCTGTCGTGTCTTTTATTTCAAGCTCACTTGAATAGATGACATTCACATATTCTCCAAATTTGTGATTATTTAGAGAAAGAACGTCATCTATATATCTGTATGTGTAGTTGAATGATTTAGCGACAGTAATTGAAGCTGGATATGACTGGTATTACTGTGTGGTATCGTTAGTAATTTAAGCTGGATATGACTGGTATTACTGTGTGGTAACGTTTGTAAATCAAGGTGGATATGACTGGTATAACTGCGTGGTAAAGTTAGTAATTTAAGCTGGATATGTTTTTAATCCAATATCATTTATGTTTGTTCGAGTGACCTGATGTTATATTTGTGTATATTTTGGTTGAATAACCCTAAATCAACTAAAGAAATAAAAAAAAAACTGTTAAAATATTAATACCTATAATCGTCATCATGCTATGATCGATGATTTTCATATTCATATTCATATTCATATAAAAAAAACTTGTATAAAGAGGAAGACGTTAAAGAATTATTTGGATATTATATATGTGCATGTATACACGTGTAAATCTGAGTTTTTTGGAAGGTTAGTCTTCTGTATTTATTATTTTATTGTTTTATCATGAAACATAAGCATAGGAGAAAATCATCATTTATTGTTATCCTCATTGTATGAGATAGAGATATCACTATTTACATAAAAAATCTGACTTTGAAAAAACATATAAACGAGCAATTAATAACTATGAAAATAAACTGAAAAATTGATAAGTATGTACATAATTATATATACAGCATGTAAAGCTGCTACATTTTATTAAGCATAATCAAGTAAGAGCCAAGTCAGAAGTTAACGGTTTTGAGTAACCACGGGACAATATTCAAAAACGCAGTAGTCTTTGATATATGGCTGAAGCTCGTAATATATATTTTTATGACGCCCGAATAAAAGATGACCATTCTTCTGGCTGGGTTATGCATTTGATAGGTTTACCTAAAAGAGCTAAATATTGCTGATATTCCTTGTAGCTGTTCAGCTCAATGTTCCACGATATTCCGAAAGTGTCAGTGACTAATGACACGAATGCTGATTGTACTGTAGATAAGGAAGAACATGAACATGTCAGATGTTGAAAAACATTGTTAAAAGATTGGCTAGACAAGACACACATATGAATATCTGAACTAAAAGGGAATGTCAAAAGTTTTGATACGAATTTAGCTGCTGTAAGGTCTTCTGAGCTTTTTGCTGTTTGCCATATAAGTGTTGGTGGTATGTTTGTAACGATATCTCAGGATCATCTTTTGTACGTTATATCCAGTTTTGTGATGCTTTGCTTTGTACGTGTAGATTACGATTTTCTTCTTCCATTGAAATTTTGATGGAAAAGTCGGGTTAACAAGAAACTTATTTAACAAATCGTTCAAATTGTATTTGCACAGTATGTTCCACAAATCTGGAATAAATCCTTTTTCCTTAACTGGCACTGATATGAAGTTGTAAAGTCTTTGGATAAATATTTGTTTTGTCAAATAATTAAAGTCCAAAATGCAAAGTTTGCCAAGATATAGGAGTTTCACTTCAAAACGATTATTTCCATCAAAATTTTCGAATTTGTATTGAAGTATACGGAATGCAGTATTCTTAATTATCATATGTTTACTAATAATATCACTATTTTTTAGGTGTGATAACTCGAATTTACACAAGTTGGTATCAGCCCAAGTGATATCACACCCCTAGAAAAATGATATCACACCCCTAGAGAAGTGATATCATAATGGCGGATTTTTCGTGTCGCTTCAGCTTGATACTAACTGTTTATGGTTAACGTGATGAGCATGTGTGCAGTACAGTCATGTATCACTTGTATTTAAATTAATTTAAACATAGTTTCGGAATTTGCAAACATACAAACACATCGGAGAGGTACAACTAGTTTACACTGATTGCGAGCCCCGTGACACGGGGCATCGCTTTTAAATGTCTCATCCGAAGGACCTTGTGTGACTTTCATCTCTTAAAGCCGAGTTATTGGAGAAAGAACAGTCACTTTCAATTATCACGTCTTGGTCAGACCCGACCGGATTTAGAATTCTTGATAGCGAGCACTCATAGTGGTATATATGTAATAGGAGAATTCCGTACATCGCGGGTAACAAAACTAAATGACGACATCTGTATGTTATCATGTAACTTTTTTTCTATTACCACCATTTTGTCTGAGAACTTCACATAAAGTGGAACGCGACCTCAAAAACGTTCGTTGGTTTTCCATTTGTTTAAGTTTATCATGTGGCTTTGTTTAAAAGATAAATGAATTCATATAATGCCAACTAAACTGGTGTTGACTGCTAACTTGTGAGCACGAGCACTTTCTCCTATAATTTTTAATATGACTGATAAGATGAACATTTCCAATTAAATCGGAGATAATAAAGGTCTTATGATATTAAGTTAAAGTCACTTTTCAGAACCGCTCTTTCTTTCATTTTTGACACTTTTTTTGCGAATTTTTATAAATATTTCAGATTGAGGTCTTGTTTCAACAATAACAGAATGCAACGATTAAGTTACATTTCGGGTAAAAGACCAATGGCATACAACTACATAAAGCTTTCGGACATATTTAAAGAAAATGTGCGAAAGAATCCAGAAAAAGAAATCGCCATACACAGAAAACCTGGAAATTACAGAAAATCTTTAAAATACTCTGAATTTCACGAAAAGTCTTTAAAACTGGCTTCTTATTTAATTCAAAACGGCATTTCAAAAGGGGAAGATGATGGGTTTTTGGACCCAATACATTAAAATAGCTGATTTCAGAGATGGGAATATTGATTTCTGGAGCCGTAAGAGTGCATCTGAAATTTGACATCAATGATCGCTGAAACATTAAGCAATATCTTGATAGTTGTGATTGCAAGTTATTAATACTTGATCAAGGGGAGAACAAGGAATTTTATGATGTTGTACAAGCAGTTTTATCCATTTATCTACCTAATGCAGCCTCCAAAAGTTCGATCGGAAAAGTTTCTTCATCGATTGTATTAATGAAAGAAAACAAATTATTGCAGAAGTTTTCATGCTTGGATGATATTTTGAAAAATACTTATGCAGACAACATAGAATATCCTGTCGTTTTTCTAGAAGATACGGCTGTTATCATGTCAACATCTGGAAGTACAGGAACTTCCAAGTGGATCAAACACTCACATTTTGGTTTATGAAATGTAGTTGATAACGATATTACAGTGGGGATTGGCATTTCAAAGAGATACACAGACCGGCCATCTTCCTGGATATCAGGATTCCCCTTGGTAAAAATTTGTATTGGACATTCTATTGTTTTTACTGACGCGAGGCTTACTTTGGAAAAAGACAGTAAAAATGACATCTTGAATATAATTAAGGATGAAAAATGTGACATTGCATTTTTATCTCCAGATGTTTTGAGCGATCTGGTTTCTAAACTTGATCGATATTTCAATGGAACTATTCTTTTGCCTACCATAATCACAGGTGGTCAATTTATACATCAGTTACACTCAAAAGTAATTGGAAAATTTCGCAACAACCTTTTTGTTACCTATGGTAGCACAGAAGCATTGTTGGTCACATTAAAACAAATATCACCAGATCCAGAATCTTTTTAACTGGGCAATGTTGGGAAGGCATTTTTTGGGACAGAAATCAAAATTGTGGATGAAATCGGTGTTGTAAAGGAGAAAGGTCAAAGCGGAATGATATTATGTATAACCCGTTATATATTTCAAGGTTACTACGGAAGAGATGACTTAACGGAAAAAGATGTGTCACGTGACGGATGGTACAACACGTAAGATATTGGTTTAATTACCTCTGGCGATGAGTTAGTACTCAAAGGAAGAATCAAAGATGTGATTTCCAGAGGTATTCGTAGTGTTATGCCATATCTTATTGAAGCTATTATCATGGAAATACCATCGGTGCAACGAGTATCGGTCATTGCAGTACCAGACCAGAGATTATATGAAGACGTCTGTGTCTGTTACATAACATCAGACAGACAGACAACAGCAGACGACATCCATAGATATTGTAAACGTAAGCTTTTTTCTGAGAATATTGATGACGGGATTGGAAATATGCCTACGTATTATTTACGGTTTGATGACTTTCCGACCTTGGCAAATGGTAAAGTAAACAAATTGAATTGAAAAAACAAGCTATTTCTCGACTGACAGAGTTTTAGTATCGAGAAAAATCTAAGCTATTTCATCATGAGAGATGCCAAATTGTAACTGTTTGTTAGATGACTATATATCAGCAAGTGTTCAATTTCAAAAATGAATTAAAACATCAAGCAATCCTTTTAGAGAAAATGTAAAAGTAGAGACGTTGTATCAGAACTTTAAAGATGCCTAACATTCATTAATTTTATCTTTGATAACTTCTTGACCTTAGCCGATTCAAAATAGATTTTGATTGTGAAGATATAATTACGATTCTCGTGAAGTCTTGATCATACAGAAACCAGCTCTATCAATTTTATTTATTTATTTATTTATTTATTTATTTATTTATTTATTTATTTATTTATTGATTTATTGTTTTTCAGCCTTACTTACCTACAAAATCAAAATAGAAATAATGAATTCAATAGAGTTAGGGCGGCTATATATCAACATTGTCGAGGAACTGTAACATTTATTTCCTATAACTCGGTAGATATTTAACACTGTTAATGTGGATGGTTTTTTATAATTTGGTAGTTTTTCATTTCGGTTAACAGACATCTGGTTGTATTGAAAGTCTGTCAAAATGGTTTACGTATTATATAAAGTTCGTGTACTATAGTTGATGTATGTTTTATGTGTAAATAGTTTTGCCTGACTAGTTTTATTTGTGTATTCTTACTTAAGAAATAAAGTAATTTTCCAATGTCTTTATGAACTTCCAAAGTATAATGGGCTGTCCCAAATTGCATTAAAAGCTTCGATTATATGCAAAAATTTGAAACAGTCCATTATACTTTACAAGTTCTTAAAGACATTGGTAAATTACTTTATTGCTGATACGTGCAATATTTATTAAAATAATTTTATATCCGACTCACATTTTTCATGTAATTTTGGAAACGGTTTGGAAATTCACTGACGGTGCATCTTCTCAGAAAAATGGGCCGCCCCCTGTTATTCAATAAAAACATTTGAAATCTGACCCCTCCCACATGTAACAAACATTTGCCATCTGATCCCGCCCACTGATTAATCTAAATATGAATAATTTATTAAATTTGATAAAATAACAACAAGCATGAATTACATTTTCAATTGAAAAGTGAATAAACTATTATTCAAAGATGGATTTGTCAAAAAAAAAAAAAAAAAAAAAAAAAAAAAAAAAAAAAAAAAAAAAGACGGATAAATTTGTCAATTTAGAAAACGTTTTCCCGCAATTTGCAATTTAAAGTCGATGACGTCACTGTTCGAACGTGGAGCATTGTCTTTATGAGGTTGCAAAATATAGTCGACATCAAATATTTTATTGAAATAAAACTAATGTGATTGTAAATATGTAATACTTAAAGAGAAAAAACTATTCAAAAGGCAATAAAAATACTTTATAGTAATGATTTTCTATCAACTGTTTATTTAGATGTTATTATCGTCCATCGTACCTTATCCTGATGAACGTCTAGACCTCCCATGTTACCTTCAAAGTCTCAGCGAAAGTCTCCAGAAATTTAAGGTTCATGCATACTGAGAGTTGAACTACTATTTTCTTACCTTTATACTTTTAATAGATTATTATAAGGGATGATATATTTAAAAAATATTTCAAGGGGCTGAGGGCTGTATCTCAGTTTTTGTACCCGAAAAGCACCCCAACAATATAATATGGACCGACGCGATATCGCTCGAAATGAATAGATAAAAGTAGAAACTTGTAGAGTTGAATTGATTAAATGGTGTTTAACGTCCCAGTGAAGAATATTTCTCATTTCGAGACGTCGCCAGCTATAGACAAAAGTGCAAAAAGTTTGCCTGTCCGTAGCGCTGTTGGCATTATACAGCAGGGTTCTTTATCTTGCCACGCCGACCGTAACACGGGACTTCGAAAGAACCGTGTCTTTTCTTTCGTATTGCCGAGTGATTGGCAAAAGAACAGTAACTACCCACTTTAAAGTCTAGGGTCAGACCTGATCGGGATTCGAACCAACAACCTGTAGGAACTTGTAGGTAAGTTTTGGAATAAAATAACTTTGACAAGTTGAATGAATTAGAGAAATGATGCATCACGTCCGGTTCATGGATCTCATATATCGAAATGATCAGTTCTAGGATAGTGTAGCAAAAAGGTGTACCATGTAAAAACCACCGAATTTAGGCATGCGAACAGACAAACTTTCTCAGAATAGGATATTTCGGGTGGGGGTTCCAGAACACCTGGTGAATTACACTGTGATCATTAGACCACCAAGAGGACATTAGTTCTAGAAGTTGCGTATTCAGGCCCCGATTTCACAATCATTCCTAAACTTAAGAATTTCCTTTACTTAAATTTTCAATATCCGTCCTTAGCTAAGATTTTCCTTAAATTGCGTTTCACAAGGTTTCCTTAAAGTTTACTAAAATATTTAAGGAAAATCTTAACTAAGAAATTTTTTTCAATCCCACAAGCGGCCGCCGCAGAAATCTGTTGTAGTGAAAACGTAAAAAGCGTTGCAAAAATATCTGTCTTCTTTTTTTCTGAATGAAATAAATTAATAATGAAATATTGGAGAACTCGGAGGGTTTGAAAAAAGATCGGGGTCGGCAAACTGGACCGAAATCGAAAAGATCTCCTTAACTGAGAAGGTTTTACAAAAAGAAGGAGGTGTTTTCGGCAATTTCAAGGGTCCTTTTGGTAACAAAAAGGGAAGAGAAAACATTTGGGACGAAATTACAAATGCCGTAAATGCGTTAGGGTGATATTATCTAGAAAAATTAAGACATTTTTGCGTGCCATTTAGTTGTGTTCAGCGATTGCTTCTGAGGTCAAACAAATTATAGATCAGCGTTTTAAAAGTTTACCTTTATATTTGAGTTTTTAAATCAATACGATATCATTTTCATAGTTATTTTATCTTTATTGATTAAAGATATCCGTGACATGTAATCAGTGATAGTGCTTGTGATTATTCGGGTAAATAATTAGGTCATCCTGGGTTACGCAGCATTGCCAACAACACGGATCAAGATGCAGGAAAACCAAGCAGCATTTTTATACCTCTGTTATACAGTAATACTCGACAGTAATAATTTGTCTAAAGATTTTCACAGCCCAGTAACAGGATATCCAAGATGACCTGTCTATAATTACTTTAAGTAACCCGGTGTCTGTTTTATACAAGAAATACACAGAACGTAAACTTTCAGTTTCCTATCTCTATAAGCTGATAAGATTCAAGTATTGGATACCACGTTATTATATAAAATGAAATAATAGCAGAAAAATTACCTGAAATAAGTTTGAGGAAAAAAACATCAAATTCCGAATAAGAACTGAAATTGGTTACACAAGTAGGCTATTAATGTGAAAAAAATTACTCCTGGCTGACAAATATTGCTGTTTATTCGGTAAAATATTGTTACCATGTTGTGAAGTATAACCAATATTTGGCAGACTAGATTATAGTGACTAAATAGTCCAGTCATTGAAACATTTTGCTAGTATTGGAATGGAGTGGAGTAATGGTGTTTAAATACGCCCTTGTCAAGTTTCTTTCACTTATTTCGATGTGGTCAATTCTTGGATTGTGGAATGAACTGGAGTGCCTGGAGAAAACCACTGACCTTCTGCATGCGAATTGACAAACTTTCTAAGACTAGGATCTGTACCGAGTGAGATTTGGACCAAGGTGATGAGAGGCGCTGTGATCTGTAAGCATACGCTTTAGAACACTTGGTCATCAAGGCCCCTCGCTAATATTGGGAAAGTCCTGAGTTCAATTCCATTGTTGCATATAAGAGCGTGTCTGACCCTTAAGGCAGATGTGCATCAGGTTGGTTTCAGGGTGGAACCAGTTTAATATAGATTAAAATTTAAACAAAAATTAAAAAATAATAATAAAGGGAGATATGTGACAGAAATGACTAGATTGTTGGACTTGTACATCAGTCATTAGTATAATTTGTTATAACTACAACATTTGATAAGTAGTCTTACCGCCAGCTGAATTTCTAAATCAATAGGTATGTTTTGTATTGAAAAAAATGTTTTTATATTTTCATTTTGTTAATAATATATTTTCTGTTAATCTCATAAATTTTAGGCATGGTTCTTTGTGGTTCTTTTAATTTATTTTTCAAGATCACGCAGTGCATGGACTATGATGTATAAATTATTCTGAAGAGATTGGTAACAAGTGAAATGGTGAAATTTGTTCCTGTAGAGACAGCATAATTCAGGCAAAGACAATATTTAAGCACACGCAATATCTTGGTAAAAGGCTAATATATAAATCATAACATAAATATAGAAAATGTCATATAGAGCCATTGGTTCTAAAGTTTTTAAATAACCTGAGCTTAAAGCTCAGATGAGTCATTGCTAGGCTCCACTGTTTGTTGTCATGCGTCGTGTGCTAACGTTTACATTTCAATCTTCTCCTCAAAAATTCATGGTCCAAAATTAATTATATTTCTGATTAGGTATTGTGGTAGCGCTAAACTTGAGGAAATTATGAATTTTTTAAAAGTAAGGTGAGTGTTTTTATTGGTATCCATGCAAATATTGACAATGGTCAGTTCCAATGTGTTCTTCTTACTAATCACCTAAAACAGAGGCAATGGGGCAAATGAATCATAACTACTTTGAGTGTATAATGATTGTAAGTTGCTACTTTTGTGTCCCAGAAGACAGAGTGCTTGAGGTCTTAGCCTTCTGGGGCAATGTGTCTCTGTCCATCACAAATGTGAATGGTTTTTCCTTGTTGTAGGGTATTACTAGTGAGCCCTGTAACAGTATAATGAACCAAGTAGTCTTTGATGTTTATTGTTGACGAATGTATTATCAGGTCAGCATAAGTGTTTACATGTACTAGTACAATACAGATCAAAAAGAATGTCGGTGAAAAGACCAGTTTTCTTTAAAGTCTATAAATCTTTGCCCAAAAAGATAAATGTTATGTACATGCAGATTTAACTTTACATTATATTAGGTTATGAGCAGCAATCACTAATCAGGGTCAACATGTCTGAACTTACAGCTTAATTGACTTCGCTTACCACAGATCATAGGTTTATATTTACATTTAGATTTGACCTTCTTCATTTTAACTTCTTTTCCTGGCATTAGATTGTTTTTAAATGCAGTATAGATCATGACCTCCAATAATTTAAGGTAATTGAACTATGTATTGAAAACACACAGAGTGGAATAGAGTAATGGTGTTTTATACCCCAGTCAAGATTCTTTTACTTATTTCGTGGCGGTCAGTTATGGATCTGTCCTGAATGGGATTCGAACCGAGGTGTTGAGAGGCACTGTAATCTGTAAGCTCACGCTTTAGACCACTTGGCCACCTAGGCCCCTGAACACATGAAAATGGAACTGAAAAAAAATTCTTCACATAACCTGAATTATTTTGATAAGTTATTTAATTTCAAAGATTTTTGAGTTAATAAGAGAATATTTCAGTGTCTTTGTGTCTGAAAATAACTAACATGTAAGTAAAAAAATGTGACAATATGTAATACATCTAATCATAACGATGTTGAGATTTAAAAAAAATGTTAATACACAATATTAGATTATTTGTAATTTTTACTGGAGTCTACATAAAATTGGTTCTTCTAAAATTATTTAATATGCGATAAATACATATCAACACATGATAAAATGGAAAAAAGTATCTATAATGCATATATAGTATACAAAATAAACAATTAAGGTACAATGCAAATCCAATAGTTTATAGTCACTTATCAATTTAAAAAAACACAGTTGCAATAAAATATTTGTTATTAAATTATATTGTCTTATAACAGAATCTTTATGAAGTTGAGAATAATTGAAATGGTTTGTATTGGATGTTGTCTGGCCTCGGCATTACTGTGTTATATTTTATTTTATTCATTTTTGATTTTATTTCTTATTGGTTTACTTCATTCAATTTTTTTTATTTACATAAATTACATTAGAACATACACTTGAAGTTCCATATACATATATAGTCAGACAGCATTGTAATAAAAGAGATAAATTAGTATGTATTGGTATTTAATATTGTTGAAGATACACTAAAGGTGTAAATAAAGTTTTTTAATAACTTGTACATTTGAATAGTTTAATATGCTTTGCATGTTTTATAATGTTTATTGTAATGTCTTCAGACTGATAATTGAAAAAAATTAAAACCATTCAAATATCAATGAATGATTTAAATTAACAAAAAGTGGTATTAATACAGAAATTGTTAAAAATAACTTTATTTACTTGAACGACTTATATTAATGTAATTTTTTATTCATATAATTTTAATTTAATTACAGTGAATCTAATCAACAACGTACAGTTTTGCATGTTAAAACGCAGTACGATAATATGAAGCAAATAGGTTTGTTTGGTTAAAATTTTTAGCCATTGACTGTAATTGTTTCTCTAATAATCATTAATTCTTTTTTATAATATTATATATGTATATCTGACTTGCTAATAAGTGCTCTAAAGTAGTAATTATAATGTTTTCTCAATTTTCAGCTTGTTGCAACAAAGTTACACTCATATTATGGTTTTTTGAATGTGGGCAGGCGAATGTAAGGGTGGGTATCATCAATAAATCATCACTTGTTAAAATGTCATTTGATTTAGAATTACTTGAAATGACCATCAACTTTTGATATCAGCAAATGCATTGAAAACTTGTTACATTTACAAAATTTTAAGGGTCAATGGTCACTGCTCCATAAAATTACTTAAGATTTGTCTAAATAAAATATCTATATAATTAAATGATTAATATTGATCGTTGTTTCTTTCATTATAGTAAAAAAAGTATATAGATGCTGAGAAGTATCCAAGGGCTGGAAATGCCCCAGCACCATTACCATTATATGGCAGCTTGAAAAATTATTATATGAAAACATTGGTGGCAAGCCTGGAATGGTCAGAATTCCTGGAGGAATTGATACAGAAGGTAATTATCAAGAAATTAGATTACTACAAAAATGTTAAAATGAAAAACCAGCAGTGTTTTAGCTAACCAGAGTACAAATTGCTTAATTTGACTATTTTATTCAGTCTATGTCCATCAAGTTGCAAAATTGCATTTTTGAGAATATGAAGCCAAGCTCACATTGATGCTTTTGAAAAATGCTTACGCTGGATTTTTTATGGAAAATGGAGGAACAATAACTAATGACTAATAACAAGGAAATATTTTCATTTTAACTACAACAATAAAATCATTTCAGCACTAATTGTCACTTTATGCAAATATATAATACAAATACCAGTTAAATTTTGATGTGCTAGATGTGCACATTTGGGAAATTCGTTCCTCATCAGTGACACTAAGACCGAAAAGTTTGATACATAAAAAATATATGCCAAAAAGTTGAAAATAATGAATCTATAGTTTCAAATTGATATAAATCCAAATCCAGCTAAGGAATGCTTTGCATGAGGGAACAAACCTTAGTTTCAAATAAATTCTAAATTTTAGACGACTAAAAATTTTGATAAATTGTACATTTTCTGACAGCATAAAGTACTGCCTACTGAGTTATGGATACCCTCGGGGAGTTTTACTCCACCAGCAGCGGTACCCGCTCAGGGTTAGTAAATATATAATACAAATACCAGTTAAATTTTGATGTGCCAGATGTGCACATTTCGGAAATTCGTTCCTCATCAGTGACACTAAGACCGAAAAGTTTGATACATAAAAAATATATGCCAAAAGGTTGAAAATAATGAATCTAAAGTTTCAAATTGATATTAATCCAAATCCAGCTAAGGAATGCTTTGCATGAGGGAACAAACCTTAGTTTCAAATAAATTCTAAATTTTAGACGACTGAAAATTTTGATAAATTGTTCATTTTCTGACAGCATAAAGTACTGCCTACTGAGTTATGGATACCCTCGGGGAGTTTTACTCCACCAGCAGCGGTACCCGCTCAGGGTTAGTAAATATATAATACAAATACCAGTTAAATTTTGATGTGCCAGATGTGCACATTTCGGAAATTCGTTCCTCATCAGTGACACTAAGATCGAAAAGTTTGATACATAAAAAATATATGCCAAAAGGTTGAAAATAATGAATCTAAAGTTTCAAATTGATATTAATCCAAATCCAGCTAAGGAATGCTTTGCATGAGGGAACAAACCTTAGTTTCAAATAAATTCTAAATTTTAGACGACTGAAAATTTTGATAAATTGTTCATTTTCTGACAGCATAAAGTACTGCCTACTGAGTTATGGATACCCTCGGGGAGTTTTACTCCACCAGCAGCGGTACCCGCTCAGGGTTAGTAAATATATAATACAAATACCAGTTAAATTTTGATGTGCCAGATGTGCACATTTCGGAAATTCGTTCCTCATCAGTGACACTAAGATCGAAAAGTTTGATACATAAAAAATATATGCCAAAAAGTTGAAAATAATGAATCTAAAGTTTCAAATTGATATAAATCCAAATCCAGCTAAGGAAATAAATCTTTAAGCCAATAAGAAAAATATAATTCAATTGTAGAATTTTCACTTTCAGTGTATATAAATTTACTAAAATCTATATTATTTAGACCCATCCACATCCTTTGTTTTGGAAGAGCAAGAAGTAGAAAACAATCCAGTTGAAACTATGTTCTCATTTATATCTGATGCAGGTATCAGATAATTAAGAATTTACTTTGAAGCAGTTCATTACAATTTATAAACTTTGGTTAAATGTCTGGTTATTCTGAATATACAGAAAGTCAATTCTTATATCTTTTAAATTTGATTTGAAATAAAATTAGCAATTGTTTCAACTGCAATAATAGTTTTAAAAACTTACAAATTGCACAAAATATTGTTGGTTTGATCGATCTCCATGGTCATCATCAATTTTCCTTACTTTAAGAAACTGTTTTAAAACTTTTACTTAGTAATTTGTCAGCTTTTTGGTATTATTACTTGTGCACAAGTCATTTACATCTTCTTAATTTACATTCGTAAATTGCTCTTATACGGTATCTTGTATAGTCCCATTGCTTTTCTTTGTCAAGGGCAGATGATTTCTACACAAAACAGAAATCATGTAGGTATCCACTGACTATTCAACAAATTAACATGATATACTAATTTTATAAAATTACTACAAAAACTTTTGTAACACGCTTTTCCTCTTTTTTTTTTAGAGTCTACTACAACACCAGCAGTATGCCAGTCAACAGAAATAGGAGAATGTTCTGCTTTTGTCCTTTCTCAGCCAGTCTCTAAAAGGAAACCATTCAGAAAAAGATCTGCTGAAGATTTACTTTTAGAGACTGAACGGGAACGGGCAAAAGCAGAAATTCTAAAACTAAAAGAAGAAATAAAATTATTAAAAATGAGGAAAATTATGAGAAAAAAATTATTATCTGAAATTGAATATTAGCAGATGAAACAGCAATCTATAAAGTAAAAAAGGACAATTGTTTCAGTACCCAAGTTTAAAGAGTACCTGTAACAAAGTTTTCCAAGTATAGATATTTTAAATGCCATTTCAATATAACAATATAAAAATGCAACAAAATTATTGACAGAATTTAAGAAATTAAGCACTTTGTTGGTGTTATGACATGATTTTATATAGCCTCAAAATAGGCTTTTTATTTGGATCTCTGGTAGAGCTGTATGTTTTACAACTTCATTGATATTTTCCTTATTTTGAGAAAGATTTCTTTGAAACTCTGGTTAAAGTCATTCTCACGTTTGAGAAAAAAATGTTATGACTGAAAATTGTTACTGGTAATCTTTAATTATGATCTATAAATTATGATTTTATTTCCTTAATGTAAAGCTGCATTGAGTTTTCCTATGCATAATATATATATATATATATATATATATATATATATATATATATATATATATATATATATATATATATATATATATATGAGACACATTTTTCATAACTATTTCTCTCATGAAAAATGAAATACTTGGTTCCATGATAAAACCCTTTCTTACATTTAAATTAACGGGGAAACCTACTGCTTGTTTGATCTACCAAAGATCTTACTTTAGAACATTGATCATGTGATTCTTTATCAGTTTGTCCCAGTTGACCCTTATTCTTTTCTTTGCTGGATCTGTTATCATTCTCATACAAACACGTTTTCTTTCTACCGTTGCCATCTTTTACATACATGTAGTATTTTCATGTTTGTTCCAAGCTGATAAATAACATTTTATCCATTTGATCTAAGTTATTAAGAATTCCATTTATTATGGGCTTATAAGAGTGAATTGAAGACAATGAATCACACAGGTCTTAATTACCCTCAATTTATATTGATACGAAAAATATTTTTAGAATTTTTTTTTCAAAAATTAGTAAACTTAATGCAGCTTTATTTGTAAATATACTGGTATCAGGAAAAAATGTGGAACATATATGTTCTCTAACGGCATCCCCCCCCCAGTTGCTCTTAGCAGCGGAATTTCAAAGTTATTTTCTTCAATGATATCTTCCAAATCACTCTGTATAATATCACCCCTTATGACACCTATGTTATGTAATACTGCACAGGCAATGACTATTTTAGTACATTTCAAGTGTAAGACATGGGAATCTTCGTTTTAAGATGCCAAAGGTTTGTAAAATCGAAGCCCTTGTTATACAAAGGGCTTTGTTGAACGAAACCTTTGGCTGGGTATCTGTTACAAGGTATGGTGTCATTAAAAAGGGTCTGCACTGATAACCGCTATTCCCTAGCAATAGCCCATTGTGTTTTCCTGAAAATGTAATGTATTGGATAGTGTATTGGAAAATATGTTAAAATATAACGAAATAGGAAAACCCGGGAAGTTTTAGATTTTCATCTTTCAATTGATTCGGTGGAATAATGCACTTATGGCATAGCATAAGTGTTAGTGTGTTATTTATGTGCCATTAAAATCTGTTTTCTCCAACATATACATAAACAAACTTTTTATCTGTGCTCTAGAGACTACAATAAAATCGTTAGATAATATCATTTAAAAACTTTTCTTAGGAGTTATTCCCCTTGATAATAATTGAATTTTCCTAGAATCTTAAGTAGATAATTTGATAATGTTCTATATATCAAAATCACTACGGTGGCTTATCTGGTAGAGTGTTTGCTTTGGGACCATGTCAAGTGTCCAAGTACTTGTCTGAAAAATCAGCCCATTAAATTTACAAGTTTGGATGTCCTTTTCTTTTCTGTTTTTATACTTGTATATAACCATTTTCAAAATTTCTGCAGAGACTGCTGTTTTAAAAATGCGCTGATGATGTGCAGATTCTGGCACGTTTGCAGCAACACTTGTAATTGTAAATTTGTGATTACATGTCATCTAAAAGCGTTACAATAAAGTGTTTAATGTATGTAAAGAAAGGAAATAATTTGTTTCATATAATTTGATAAACAATCCCAATGTTTTTCTGTGTAAAGACTTTGAGACCCAGTTTCCTTTGGCTGTAGGTCAGCATTTTTAACATTATTGGAACCATATAGACACACTTTGTCACATGATAGACAAAGTCTACCTGGTATTTATCATAGAAGTGTCATTTTGCCCCATTTTCAGCTCGCCTTGTGAGGCCGAGCTTATGGCATGTCATAATCGCTACTTTTAAATGACTAGATATTTCTGATTAAGTATTATGGCATATCTAAACCTGAAAAAACTGGGAAAATTTATGTAATTTATATATTGCCTATTGCACTTTGCAAACAATTTTGGACACATCTGCTGATGAGCAATTAGGCCCATGGGCTTCTTTTTTTTTTTTTTTTTTTTTTTTTTAACACTAAGATTTTTTCATAGATCATTATATTTCATTATATAGACTAAAGATTCTCCAAGCACCTATGTTCGAATCCCACTTGAGCCTATTGTTAAGAAAAGTTGTCAGTCAACTGGACACAGATCATTTTTTTATTCGGCACTCAGGGGCCAGTTGCACAAAAGATGATTAAATTTAACGACTTGTTAAATTTAAGTTTAACGAGTCGCTAAATATAACAATCTGTTATCCTGTTGCTCAAAACATGATTAGTTTAAATGACTCGTTAAAATGACTAGATTTTCCATTAACCTCTGAAGCATGATTAAAAATTTAATCATTGATTAAAAGCAATTTCAAAATGGTGGCTTATTTCAAATTGACATTGTCAAATAACCAACAAATTAGAAAAAATGAGAATTTCTGCACAGTATTCAGTATTTTATGATGAAGAACACAGAAGATGGTACAGGTTCGATAAAGAAGGCACACAATTGATTACCTCTTTGATCAGAGAGGACGTGGAAAACAAAACAAAGAGAAGTAGGGCTCTTACTGTAGAAGAGCTACTTGCTCATCGCTTTTATGCCAGTGGCAACTTTCTCTAAGTCATTGGAGACACAATTGGTAAGTAGAAAGAAATAAATTTAGAGTAAATAAATTAAATCCTCCTCATGTCATAAAACTTTTTAAAATTAAATTGTCCTCTTTGGAATTTCACATAATAAATGAGATTCAAATATCTGTCAATTTTATATAAAAGTATATATACACGTATTTACTCCTGTAGTTATTTGCCTCGATACCTCTAATTTATTTCACCTTGTGAAAAGGTGATTTTTGTTTCCCTTTTTGAGGTGGAGGTATGGAGGCTGCCATCTTGCAAGTGACAAAAGGAGTGGTGGATTTTGGGTATTTTTTTTTTGTTTAATCATTGATTAAACTTTTAATCAGTAATTAATTAATCAATGCGTTAAAATATTTTGAACAACAACTTTTAATCAAATGATTAATTAATCATTAACCATTTGATTAGACTTTAACGAGTCGTTAATCCTTAACTAATTACTTAATTGCTTACCCTTCCGGAGCACCCGGCCTCACTTCCTTGATGGAAGTTCACGTGTATCACCTATTTTGCCAGTTTGCAAAGTTTTTACTTTGTTTTTTTTTTTGGGATTGTGATATGGACAAGGACTGGTATGTTTGTTTTATTTAATCATCTTTTGTGCAACTGGCCCCTGGTGTTCTCCACCATCCCTGTACTAATTACTTTGTTAAAAGTGAAAGCTTGGGTGTAAAACTCCATCAATCCATTCTGAAGTATGTTTGGTGGTATTGAGCTTATAAATAGGGTCCCTGTTAAAAACTACTGTGGAAAACTTATCACGGGTAAAGTAACAAAATACAGTTATTTTATATAAATTGTTATAAGACGCATTTATAGATGGATTCAATGTACAATGGATATGTAATGGTAAAAACCTCAATATTTTATATACAATATATTAACAATTACATATACAGCAAAACTTTAAGGTATACAGTAGTAGTTTTTTTTTTTTTTTTTTTTTTTTTTTTTTTTTTTTTTTACAAATAATGATTTTAAAAAGTGATTTCTGATGTTCCAATCTTAGACTACCAATAGAATTTGTAAGATGGGACACATAAATAGGGAAAAGGGATTACATAACTCATGTAATGAAGACCTTGGTGATTAATTTCATTACATTTTAAAATATAAATGTCCATTTTAAACTTAGATAAGAACAAATATTATAACTTTTTTCCAGATATTTACAACAAAAATTGTCTCATATAATATCAAAAGTTGATTCAAGTTCATCAAAATATTTAACAAGAGAGCCCGTCCTCCTGATTAAAATATGTTGAAATATATTTTTTAATATTTACATATGTTTACTCATGTATGTTTTATTGTATTTATATTTGTTAATTATTTTCTCATTATTGTGACTCACAATTAGAGAAATAAAGAAACTTGTAAAATCATTTTTCCTCTACAGTTTTCAACCTAAGACGTTCAAACTTCACAGACAGTTTTAATACTTATATTAAAGATGTGGTCTTTACTTTATGGAATTATTTGCAGATTTTCTCTATTTTTCAACAAAATAGATCAAATAAATAAAGATATCAGTATCTAAAAAGTAATAAAATCCTTACAGTCATAATTAGAATTACCTGAACATTCAAGGCATGGTAACCCTTCCTTCAAAAATAGTCATCTTGTGTAGGATTCCGTATAAGTTTTCCATCTTCAGCTCCAAGTACATTTGGAAAACCTTAGTTAAATAACATATTTAATTACTTACATAATTTTACATGATGGATCTAGAAAAGTTTTATGAATAGGTGTATGTGAATTAAAGGTCAAGGTCATCTGTCACTCCACATCTACAGCATTTTTCATGTTATATCTATATATGCTACTAAAGTTGAAAAACGTTGAAATAAATACAAGAATTCTAACTGGAAAGTTTAAATCAGTGTAGAAGATGACTGTGATGCATGGTTTTATTACACTTTTAAGGAATGCAAACAAATTTCTTTATTAAAACTTCAAATTTACACATGTTATTGCTAATTTTGTTAATATAATCATTGTTTCATGCTTATTTTATTCAATGCAAAAGTAGTAATATAAAGAATTTAATAATCAGTACATGTATTTCATTACATCAGATATGATAAAATCAATAACAAGAGCATTTTTTCTTTATTGTCAAATTGATACTAAAATGTTAAGAAATTTTTCATGTAATCAGGAAAAATTACCGATCAGCGTTGGGATTGAATAAAAATTGTGACGATAAACTAATTGATGAAAATTATAATGTAAACAACTTGTAAAGAAACACCACAGGGACTAAGAATTGTTTGAATAAGATATACTTAAATGAAGCAGAGTGGTATGTTTTATAGACTAGTTTGTAAAATCAAATCTAATTAAGGTAATAACTCGTGGAATAAAAAGGAAATATAGCTCTTATTGTAAAATCAGTCTATCCGAACTAATATCGAATAGTATTTAAAACATTTTTAAAAAAAGAGGCAGTGTAAATCTTTTTAGCATAAACAACAGTACCCAAACTTGTCGATGGGATATCATTACAAAAAAAAGTAGAGGTGCTCTTCGATATGCAATGATCTTATAACCCTGATGGCGACCATGAGAACGCATTCATCGGCATTACAGGAAAACTTTTTGGATAAACAGTTAAAACATAGTAGAAATTACTAACCTGCAATATCGTAAAAGCATCGTTTAATTTCGGAACACTCTCGGCCGACTGGAAATGTGATGAATTGTCTAGTTATGTAGCATAACGCAAGCGAAACTCTATCAACAAACCTAGCCACAGATACTACCGAAATAACAAAACTGTCTCCTACTAGTCGGTAATATAAACCCGTGGAATAAAACCTTAAAGCTATGATAATCTGCTGAAATGTCGTAAGGGCCATAAATTTCCGAGACAGGTGTTGTACATATAGTGTCGGTAAATTGACGATAAATAACACCATCTCTGGAAGAAACCGAAAACGAAGGAAAAAATCATGCCTGTTGATTTCGTAAGACGATAATAGGCGACGAAAAACTTTCTCTTTCCTCCGTTTCCGGTCCCTTCGACGGATTAACCTTTGGACAACAGTATTCAACGGCATTATTAATGAAACAGGTGGAAAATTCTGTTCCAAGCGTGTGGAAATTATATCGGTGACGCCATTTTGTTTTTCTTAAGGAAATTTCCTTACATATTTAAGGATAGCTTTTTGCTCCCTTAAATATTTAGGTGTAAAATCTTAAATTAAGGAGACTTTTAAGTTAAGAACATATTGTGAAACACCTTTTCCTTAAATGTAAGAAATAATTCTAAATTTAAGGAAAATATTTACGTTAAGGAAATTCTTAAGTTAAGGAATGATTGTGAACACGGTGCCAGATGTGATAGTCGCAAAAAGATCATTTATTGGCTTTAGATGATAATTGTAATAATTAATTGTTTAGTTAAATGACAGATTATCTACAAAAAACATATGTATAATTAATAAAACAAACATACCAGTCCGTGTTCACAT
The DNA here is from genome assembly GCA_029721355.1 of Tegillarca granosa. Taxonomy (NCBI): domain Eukaryota; kingdom Metazoa; phylum Mollusca; class Bivalvia; order Arcoida; family Arcidae; genus Tegillarca; species Tegillarca granosa. The sequence goes on from CM056603.1 coordinate 2,495,242, forward strand.
CACAATCCCCAAAACAAAGTAAAAACTTTGCAAACGGGCAAAATATGTTATACACGTGAACTTCCATCAAGGAAGTGAGGCCGGGTGCTCCGGAAGGGTAAGCACCTCCTGTCTAGCTAGCTACACCTGTCACGTGCAAGTCAATTTTGAGAATGAAAGGAACAAAGAACTATGGTAAGTCAAATATATCCAGTATAAGTTGGGTTACAGTGACGACATACTTATCAACAATATTTTGATGACGGCCATAAAACTTTTTTAGGGCCCTGAAAAGCCTAGGCTTGCAATATCCTTGTGTCAAGAATTTAATTGTTTAATTTAATTTATAATCAATATTTGGTAGAGATCCAAAAAAATACTAACAAAAAATCAAGTTATTTTCAGAAATGGCTTTTAAGTATCCTGAATGCTCAACTTCTAGATAATGGCCTCTTGGTGGTTTAATGATCAGTATAATTCACCAGGTGTGCTGGAACTCCCACCCTGAAATATCCTACTTTGAGAAAGTTTGTCTGTCCGCATGCCTAAAGTCGGTGGTTTTTAAATGGTACTCCTTTTTGCCACACTATCCTAGAACTGATCATTTCGATATATGTTAGAGAACCCTGAACCGGACGTAATGCATAATTTCTCCAATTCACTCAACTTGAAAGTTATTTTATTCCAAAATTTACTTACATGTTCCTAGGGTTTGTGGGTTCGAATCCCGACCGGGTCTGACCTTAGACTTTAAAGTGGGCAGTGACTCTTCTTTTGCCTAGCGCTCAGGATTACGAAATGAAAGACACGGTTCTTAAGAATGAGAACATAAAATTAACGAGGTACCGTGTCACGGTCGGCGTGGCACAATAAAAAACCTGCTGTATAATGCCATCAGCGCAACGGACAGCAAAATTTCCGGACTTTTGCCAATAGCTGTCGACGTCTCGATATGTGAAATATTCTTCACTGGGACATAAAACACCATTTAATCAACTCAACTCTACAAGTTTCTACTTTTATCTATTCATTTCGGGCGATGTCGCGTCGGTCCAAATTATATTTTAGGGTGCTTTTCCGGTACAAAAACTGAAATACAGCCCGCAACCTTGAAATAGTTGTTTAATATATCACCCCTTATAATAATCTATCAAAGGTAAAAAGGTAAGAAAATAATAGTTAAATTGCCAGTAAGAATGAACCTTAGATTTCTGGAGACTTTCGCTGAGACTTTGCAGGTAGAATTGGAGGCCTAGACGTTCATCGGGATAAGGTACGATGGACGATAATAACATCTTAATAAACAATTGATGGTAAATAATTACTTTAAAGTATCTTTATTGCCTTTTTATAGTTTTTTTTCATAGTTTTTTCTCTTTAAGTATTACATACTTACAATCACATTATTTTTGTTTCAATAAAATATTTGACGTCGACTATGCTTTGCAACCTCATATAGACAATGCTCCACGTTCGAACAGTGACGTCATCGACTTTAAACCGCAAATTGCGGGCAAACGTTTTCTAAATTGACAAATTCATCCGTCTTTTTTTTTTCTTTTTTTTTTGACAAATCCATCTTTCAATAATAATTAATTCACTTTTCACTAGAAAATGTAATTCATGTTTGTTGTTATTTTATCAAATTTAATAAATTATTCATATCTAGATTGATCAGTGGGCGGGGCCAGATGTCAATTGCTAGTTACATGTTGGAGGGGTCAGATTTCAAATGTTCTTTCTGAATGACAGGGGGCAACCCATCTTTCTGAGAAGATGCACCAGTAGTGAATTTCCAAACCGTTTCCAAAATTACATGAAAAATGTGAGTCGGATATAAAATTATTTTAATAAATATTGCACGTATCAGCAATAAAGTAATTTACCATTGTCTTTAAGAACTTGTAAAGTATAATGGACTGTTTCAAATTTTTGCATATAATCGAAGCTTTTAATGCAATTTGGGACAGCCCATTATACTTTGGAAGTTCATAAAGACATTGGAAAATTACTTTATTTCTTAAGTAAGAATACACAAATAAAACTAGTCAGGCAAAACTATTTACACATAAAAGATACATCAACTATAGTACACGAACTTTATATAATACGTAAACCATTTTGACAGACTTTCAATACAACCAGATGTCTGTTTACCGAAATGAAAAACTACCAAATTATAAAAAATCATCCACACTAACAGTGTTAAATATCTACCGAGTTAAAGGAAATAAATGTTACAGTTCCTCGACAATGTTGATATATAGCCGTCCTAACTCAATTAAATTCATATTTTCTATTTTGATTTTGTAGGTAAGTAAGGCTGAAAAACAATAAATAAATAAATAAATAAATAAATAAAATTGATAGAACTGGTTTTTGTATGATCAAGACTTCACGGGAATCATAATTATATCTTCACAATCAAAATCTATTTTTAATCGGCTAAAGTCAAGAAGTTATCAAAGATAAAATTAATGACAGTTTGTCATCTTTAAATTCTGCTTGATGTTTTTATTAATTTTTAAAATTTAACACTTGCCGAAGTATAGTCATCTAACAAACAGTTACAATTTGACATTTCTCATGATTAAATAGCTTAGATTTTTCTCGATACTAAAACTCTGTCAGTTGAGAAATAGCTTGTTTTTTCAATTCAATTTTGTTTACTTTACCATTGGCCAATGTCGGAAAGTCATCAAACCGTAAATAATACGTAGGCATATTTCCAATTCCGTCATCAAAATTCTCAGAAAATAGTTTACGTGTACAATATCTATGGATGTCGTCTGCTGTTGTCTGTCTGTCTGAGGTTATGTAACAGACACAGACGTCTTTGTATAATCTCTGGTCTGGTACTGCAATGACTGATCTTCGTTGCACCGATGGTATTTCCATGATAATAGCTTCAATAAGATATGGCATAACACTACGAATACCTCTGGAAATCACATCTGTGATTCTTCCTTTGAGCACCAACTCATCACCAGAGGTAATTTAACCAATGTCTCCCGTGTTGTACCATCCGTCACGTAACACATCTTTTTCCGTTAAGCCATCTCTTCTGTAGTAACCTTGAAATGTATAACGGCTTCTACATAATACCATTCCGCTTTGTCCTTTCTCCTTTACAACACCCTTTTCATCCACAATTTTGATTTCTGTCCCAAAAAATGCCTTCCCAACATTGCCCAGTTCAAAAGATCCTGGATCTGGTGATATTTGTTTTAATGTGACCAACAATGCTTCTGTGCTACCATAGGTAACAAAAAGGTTGTTGCAAAATTTTCCAATTAGTTTTGATTGTAACTGATGTATAAATTGACCACCTGTGATTATGGTAGGCAAAAGAATATTTCCATTGAAATATCGATCAAGTTTAGAAACCAGATCGCATAAAAAATCTGGAGATAAAAATGCACTGTCACATTTTTCATCCTTAATTATATTCAATATGTCATTTTTACTGTCTTTTTTCAAAGTAAGCCTCGCGTCAGTAAAAACAATGGAATGCCCAATACAAATTTTGACAAACGGGAATCCTGAAATCCAGGAAAATGGCCGGTCTGTGTATCTCTTTCAAATGCCAATCCCCACTGTAATGTCGTAATCAACTACATTTAATAAACCAAAGTGTGAGTGTTTGATCCACTTGGAAGTTCCTGTACTTCCAGATGTTGACATGATAACAGCCGTATCTTCTGGAAAAACGACAGGATATTCTATGTTGTCTGCATAAGTATTTTTCAAAATATCATCCAAGCATGAAAACTTCTGCAATAATTTGTTTTCTCTCATTAATACAATCGATGAAGAAACTTTTCCGATCGAACTTTTGGAGGCTGCATTAGGTAGATAAATGGATAAAACTGTTTGTACAACATCATATCATTCCTCGTTCTCCCCTGGATCAAGTATTAATAACTTGCAATCACAAGTATCAAGATATTCCTTAATGTGCCGGCGATCATTGATGTCAAAGGTCAGATGCACTGTTACGGCTCCAGAAATCAATATTCCCATCTCTGAAATCATCCATTGTAATGTATTGGGTCCAAAAATCCCAACATGGTCCCCTTTTGAAATGACGTTTTGAATGAAATAAGAAGCCATTTTTAAAGACTTTTCGTGAAATTCAGAGTATTTTAAAGATTTTCTGTAATTTCCGGGTTTTCTGTGTACGGCGATTTCCTTTTCTGGACGCTTTCGCACATTTTCTTTTAATATGTCCGAAAGCGTTATGTAGTTGTATGCCATTTGTCTTTTACCCGAAATGTAACTTAATCGTTGCATTCTGTTATCGTTGGAACAAGACCTCAATCTGAAATATTTATAAAAATTCGTAAAAAAGTGTCAAAAATGAAAGAAAGAGCGGTTTTGAAAAGTGACTGTAACTTAATATCATAAGACCTTTATTATCTCCGATTTAATTGGAAATGTTCATCTAATCAGTCATATTAAAAATTATAGGAAAAAGTGCTCGTGATCACAAGTTTGCAGTCAACACCAGTTTAGTTGGCATTATATAGATTCATTTATCTTTTAAGCAAAGCCACATGAAAATTTAAACAAATAAAAAACCAACGAACGTTTTGAAGGTCGGGTTCCACTTTAAGTAAAGTTCTCAGACAAAATGGTGGTAATAGAAAAAAAGTTACATGATAACATACGGATGTCGTCACTTAGTTTTTTTACCGGCGATGTACTGAATTCTCCTAATACATAGCACTACGAGTGCTCGCTTTGTATTTGGGAGATCAAGAATTCTAAATCCAGTCGGATCTGACCAAGACGTGAAAATTGAAAGTGACTGTTCTTTCTCCAAGAACTCGGCTTTAAGATTTGAATGTCACACAGGGTTCTTCGGATGAGACCTTTAAAAGCGATAACCCATGTCAGGGCAGGAGTGATACGTATAAGATCCTCCTTGCACATTGCCCTAAGCGCGCTGCAAAGATAAAAATTTGCCACTTAACCTTTATCTGGTGAAATATTCTTGACTGGGACGTTACCCCACATTAAATCAATCAAATCAATTAATTCTATTACATAAAGAGTGCTCATCTAATGTGATCAAACAAGAGACTATATATTCTATTTTTATATTGTAAAATAAGTTATAATATGCACTACTGCGTCGCAGCTGAATTAATTAACTTGCTAAAAGCTCGTTTGATGTAATTATTCTTAATAACCTTATTATTAATATCCTATTAATTGTCGTTACTTAGATTTTCCATGTATACAAGGTGTTGACAGCAAATTTTTGAATTTAGCTCAAGGTTTTCGCCGAGATTCTTCCATTTATACAAGATAAAAATAATAAATTACAAGACTAAATTATTATTAATGTTCTGGTAAATTATAAATAGTTGTTTTTCTGAGGCATGGTCTTGTGAAGTTTTATTGCAGTTATAGTGTCAATTCTAAAGACAGGTGAAAGCAGTGTTCTAAGTAATTATCGACATTAAAAGATTATTGAACTGGTCATCAGAATATGATATGATTACCGAAGCACATTTTTGTTTTCGACCAAGACTAGAAACAATTGATGCATTCTTCGCCTTACAGACAATTTTTACGAAATCACTGCAGTCAATGAATAAACTTTATTGTCGTTTGTGGACTTTAAAGCCGCATTTGATTCAGTTCCATGGGTGAGTATGTAGCTATCAATATTCAAAAATGGGAATTAGAGGTAAAATTTAACCAGTGCTAAAGGCAATGTATGCAAAAGTAAAATCTTGTGTTTTGTCGGGTATTAAGTGTTTTTTATTTTATTTTTTTTTTGTTACAAAAATGGTTTAATCCAAGGGGAAGTGTTGTCGCTTTTTTGAAAATTGTACCTTGTGAGTTCAGAGATCTTGCAATGTTTCTCTGAATGTACGCAGACGACATGGTATTATTCGCAGAGACTCCTCAAGGTTGGATTCGTTATCTCGATACACTGACAAATGGTTTAATAGTTAATAAGAATAAGACACAAGTGCAAGTATTCCGTAAAACATGTATTGTTAATAACAAATGGTTATACAATTGTTAATAGTTGAAATTGTCGATTCTTTTAATCTTGGGTAACTTTTAATTATTATGGAAAATTTAATGATGTGCAGATCAAGTTAGAAGAACAAGATCGTATAGCTCTTTTTAGTTTGCAACAAAAAACTAAGACTGTATTTAAATGTCCAGTCAAGTTTGTCTCTTTTTGACACATATGTTGCCAGAATTATGTTTATGGCTGTGAGATTTGGGGTATTAACAAAGCTTTATCATACGAAAAGGTACATACTGATATTTACAAGTGTTTGCTTTGTGTGAAAAGCACAAAAGTACATACAGCTGTATATTGTGAACTTGGTAGATATCCGTTACAGGTTTATAGAAAAGAACGCATTTTCAAATAATGGCTAAAATTATTGTATAGCTCTAATAGCATTTTACAAGAAAGTTTTAACTGTCTCTTTGACTTGTGTAACACTAAACATTTTTTAAGCATAATTGGTTGTTAGATATACAAGAACTATTTAATTTAGGTACGTGTGACATATGGCTCTTTCCATATCAATACATCAGTATTATTAAAACATAGGCTAATAGACCAGTGTAAGCAGAAGATATTACGTAAGTTTCATTTAAGCAGCAAATGTCATGTTTACCATTATATAACTTATCATTACTGTCTACAGTTTTATCAGTCTAGGGAATCCCTGCATCTTTTAAAATGTATAGCAAAAATATGTTGATTTAGCCATAGTCCTGCTATAGAAGTTGGGCGGTATAAGAAAGTTGATAAACATAACAGGTTTTATTTTTATTGTAAAAATGGCATAGTGGATGAATATCATTTTTTTACAATTTCCATTATACAAAATATTTAGGGTGAAATATAATAAAAAAAATATTTCATGGTGTTGCGGGCTTTATCTCAGTTTATGGACCAGGCAGACACCCCGAAAAAATGATATGGACCGAAGCGAAATCGTGAATTTTGGCTTCTGTAAGTTTCTTTATTGATGATAATGATGACAACGTGTTATTGATTCATATTTTTGTACGGGTGAACAGTTGCGCTTCGAACTGATGTCTCATTTTTGTCCTGACATACTTGCCTCAGCTAGAAGCCAGCATAGTTTAGATTTTAAATTGCCGTCGCGCGCAATCAGTGAAAACTAGTTGTACCTCTCCGATGTGTTTGTATATTTGCAAATTCCGAAACTATGTTTAAAAGTAATTTAAATACAAGTGAAACATGACTATACTGCACACATGCTCATCGTGTTAACCATAAACAGTTAGTATCAAGCTGAAGCAACACGAAAATTCCGCCATTATCGGAATTTTATGAGGGGTGTGATATCACTTCTCTAGGGGTGTAGTATCACTTTTCTAGGGGTGAGATATCACTCGGGCTGGTACCAACTTGTGTGAATTCGAGTTCCACATACAAAATTAGTGATATCATTATTAAACCTATGATAATTCAGAAAACTGGATTCCGTATACTTCAATACAAATTCGAAAATCTTGAAAGAAATAATCGTGTTGAAGTGGATAAGCGCAAACTCATATTTCTTGGCAAACTTTGCATCTTCAACTTTAATTACTTGAGAAACAAATATTTATCCACAGACTTCAGTACCAGATAAGAAGAAAAGACTTATTTTAGATTTGTGAAACATACTGTGCAAATACAATTTGAACGACTTTTTAAATCAGTTTCTTGTTAACCCGACTTTTCCATCAAAATATCAATGGAAGAAGAAAATTGTTAATGTACACGTACAAAGCAAAGCATCACAAAACTAAATAGAACGTACAAAAGATGATCCTGAGATATCGTTACAAACATACCACCAACATTTATATGGCAAACAGCAAAAAGCTCAGAAGACCTTACAGCAGCTAACTTCGTATCAAAACTTTCATATATTCATATGTGTGTCTTGTGAAGCCAATCTTTTAACAATGTTTTTTCAACATCTGATTTGTTCATGTCCTTCCTTACACAAGAGGAAATATCATCTTTAAGCTAGCTTAGATGTGGCTTAAAGATGGTTTTAATATGTCTTTAAGCCTTCGTTAAGCTAACTTTAAGTTCATTAAGGATGTCTTTAAGCCATCTTTAAGCTTCGCTTAAAATAGCTTCATGGCACTGAAATTTTAAGCCATCTTGAAGCCACCTTTAAGCCATTTTTAAGCACGGAAAAATTATTAATGGTAGAAATGATTATTTATTGCTTAATCAATTACTTTATTTATTTAAGAAGTAAAAGAATGTTTGTTTTTATTTATAAAAAATGTATTTAAAAAAAATTATACAAAATGATATTGTAAAAAAGTTTATAATTCATATTTACCATCAACAAAATGTTAGAGTTTTTGATAGACAACATATTTGTTGTGTTTGGCAATATTATCTTTCAACAAACAATCGGTATACCAATGGGCACAAACTGTGCACCTTTACTTGCTGATTTGTTTCTTTTTTCATATGAATCAGAATTTTTACAGAACCTTGTCAAATCTGGAAAATAGACTGTCGCTAAATCATTCAACTACACATACAGATATATAGATGACGTTCTTTCTCTAAATATTCACAAATTTGGAGAATATGTGAATGCCATCTATCCAAGTGAGCTTGAAATAAAAGACACGACAGATTCTCCATGTTCTGCTTCATATTTGGACTTATACCTCAATTATGACACCCATGAAAGGTTACATCTGAAGCTATACGACAAACGTGATGACTTCAATTTTTCTATTGTCAACTTTCCGTTTCTTTGCAGTAATATCCCTGCTTCTCCTGCGTATGGTGTATATGTTTCACAGTTAATACGGTACGGTAGAGCTTGTTCCCACTATGGGAACTTTCTGCAACGAAGCAAATTACTTACAATTAAATTGTTGACACAAGGATATTGCAAGCCTAGGCAAACAGGGCCCTTAAAAAGTTTTATGGCCGCTCTCACAATATTGTTGATAAGTATGTAGTCACTGTATCCCAACTTATACTGGATATATTTGACTTACCATAGGTCTTTGTTCCCTTCATTCTCAAAATTGACTTACACGTGACGGGTGTAGCTAGCTAAACAGGAGGTGCTTACCCTTCCGGAGCACCCGGCCTCACTTCCTTGATGGAAGTTCACGTGTATCACCTATTTTGCCAGTTTGCAAAGTTTTTACTTTGTTTTTGGGATTGTGATATGGACAAGGACTGGTATGTTTGTTTTATTATTTACTTTCCTGTATATTTTTTAAAATGTTTTATTTTTTTAAAAAAAATATTTAAAAAAAAAAAATATACAGAATTATATTTTTAAAAAATTTATAATTCATACTTTATTTAATTTCCTGTATATTTTTTTACATGTAAAAGTTATACTTCATTATTTATTTATATTTTTTATTATTGTTATTTATTTATATTTTTATTTTGTCATTATTATCTTTAATCCCATTATCATTACTCAATGTATTACATCTTACTTATATCACTTGTCCTGAGCGGGGCTGGAACTCACTATCCTTTGATTGCCAGGCAATGCATCCTTATCCATTAGGCCACGGGGTAGGATGTATAGAAAGGGACAAATGATTTATATAAACCTAAGGAAATGTGATCATGTGACCATTTCTTAAAAACCTCAGATTTGTAATAGATATATGCAAGTTTATGTAACTTTACTCCATTTTTAATATTTCATTTTATATATTATGATTATTTTTATTAATTTTATAGTAAAATTAATCAATCTTTTGTTCTAAAGAAAAATAAATCATTCATATATCAAAGGAAGGTAGGAACGTCAAACCTCACCTGTAATATACTTATTTATCTGACTGACAAAATCAGTTTATTAGATTGTAATTTCAACAAATAGTTATTTTTAGACATTAATATGCATTAGTAGAATCTTAATCTAAGTACACTTCTGATGTTAAAATTGTTTCATTCATTTTTGATACAGAAAAAAAGTTTTTGAGACTATTTTTTAAATTGAATTTGTTTATAATTGAAAATTCTAATTTAGTTTTTGATTGAAATGAATAAAGATATTAGATACACGGTACTTTTCAAAACAAATAAAAATATTAAACAAATTAGAGTTGAGTTGAAAAATGGTGTTAAACGTCCCAGTCAAGAATATTTCACTTATATCGAGACGTCGAAAGCTATAGGCGAAAGTGCAGAAATTTTGCTTGTGCGTTGCGCTGATGGCATTATACAATCAGGGTTCTTTATCGTGCAACGTCGTTTGTTTAAAGTTCCCATCCGAAAGAACTGTGACTTTCATTTTGTAATGCCGAGTGCTTGATGAAAGAACAGTCACTACCAACTTTCAAGTCTTGGGTCAGACCCGGCCGGGGTTCAAACCCACGACCTCCCACTTACAGAGCGAGCACTCTACCAACTGAGCTACCGCAGTGGTTTAAACAAATAAGAAATAAATATATTGTATAACCTATCTCTAATAAGGAAGAAAAAAGAACGAATGAAGCAAAATAAACTCGATGTTTTATGAGAGCAAAGATTCTGAATTAATCAGGGATAGCTTTTATGTCGTTAAGAAGGAGAGACAGAGAGAGAGAGAGAGAGAGAGAGAGAGAGAGAGAGAGAGAGAGAGAGAGAGAGAGAGATCTGTATAGTGGGATACCAATTGTAAAGATATAAAAAACAGCAGTAAAGAGAAATAATATTTATAAATAACTTATAAGCTATAGATTGATATTTGTGTAAAAAAGTGTCTTCGAATTATTATCAAATTTATATGTATAAGCGATTGTTAAATAATAATAATTACAAAACAGGGGCCTGAATCTTTCGATGCAGATTTCAAACAACAAGTTCTAGCCCGGTTTAACCATGATTCTTATTTTCACCCTACCCTGCTTACAGTTATCAATTTCCAATATAAGAAATTGAAATGGTAATAAACGTATGTTGAACATGTTGAAATGAAGGGTATCAATGTAGCGTTCACAGTCCTGTCGTGCATTTTTACTGTTTTAATTCCTTATGTGTTTTTTTTAAAATATTTATTTTAATCTTTAATGTCCTAAAAAAATTGTGTTATGTACACAATTGCTTGGACTGATTATCGAGAAAGAATTACAAATTCTGTGTTAAATATTATTTCAATTTAAAATAAAACCTTTTATGGCCATGTATTTAGGTCCGATAATAGCTGGCCATTCATGGTTAATTGATTGTATTAAGGAATTTACTTGAAGTATTTTGTTTCCGAGAGAAACTGCAGATTTATAAAAAAGTTTGAGAATCAATCATCCATGAATAATACACGTAAAAGTTATCACATCAAACAAATCACTGATTACCGATCTTTATAAGGTACACTACACCTATCATCTTCAGTCCTATATGTTAATTAATTAATACTTTAGTACTTCTGGCACAGAATTAACAAATACTTCGGCTAGATAAATAACGTTTGATCATATTCATTCATTCAGCTATCCATCTATCATTTCATTATTTATGTCATTATTTATTTATCCAACCATCCATTCATTTTTTTAATTAATATTAATTAGGTTATTTATTTATTTATTTATTAATTTATTCATCCATCCATTCAACAATCCATCCATCCATCGTTATGTATTTATTTAATAATTCATCCATCCTTTAGTTATTTAAATAAATTATTTATTTACTAAATCCAACGACATGTCGTTGTTCAATCCATCTATTAATTAATTAATTAATAAATTAATTTATTTATTCGTTTATTTATTAAACCAACCACCTATTCTTTTCTTTCCTTCCTTCTCTCTTTTTTTCTTTATTTTCTTTCTTTCTCTTTTCTTAATTGATTTATCCATCCATCAATTCACTGACTATCCTTTATTTATTTATTTATTTATTTATTTATTTATTTATTTATCCATCCATTCATCCATCCATGCATTCAACCATCCATCCGTTATATATTTATTTAACAATTTATTCGTCTTTAAATTATTTAATTAAATTATTTATATATTTATTCCATCAACCATCCATTCTTTTCTTCTCTCCTTTTCTCCTCTTTTTTTATTTTTTATTAATTTATCCATCCATCCATTCAACTATTCATCGTTTATTTATTTATTTACTAGTATTTATTATTATTATTATTTTTTTTTTTTAATTTAATGAATTTAAAGTGTGGATGGATGGTTGAATGTATGCATTATTTATCCAAATTGTATAATTTTATTTATTTATCTATTTATTTATTTACTTATTTATTCAACCACCCACCCAATCTTTTCTTTTACCTTTTATCTTCCTTTCTATATCGATTTATCTATCCATACATACAATCATTCATTTAAGTATCCATCCTTTATTTATCTATTTATTGAATTATGTATTATTGAATTCGGTTTTTTTAATTTTAATTTATTTCTAATTATTTATGGACTTCAATTAATGTATATGATGTTTCCGAGTAAAATTTTATTTTGCCGAATCAATCAAACAAATCACTTGTAAACTATCTACTTGCATATCAAACCTAGATTCATTTTATTTTCCGTGATTTGTATAATCTGTTACAAAGTTAACTGCATAAATACTACTTGCACAGAACTAGATAATACCTTGGTTATCAAAACAAGTTACGTACCTGTATGGTGTCATGTTTAAATATATGTCAGTGATTGATTTTATTCCAAATCCGATTTTTTAATAAATAATAATAAATAAATAAATAAATAAATAAATAAATTTATTTATTTATTGATTTCCTTTTTATTTCAATCTTCATTTTTATCGTTTATTTATTTTAGAATGTAGTCTGCAATCAACTTCAGAGTTGTTTTAAAAAGACCATTAAATGATTCATAGATTTATTTTAATATCAAACCGTCTTTAAGCCAGGCTTAAAGATGGCAGTGCCTTTAATTCACCTTTAATTCATCTTAAAGCATCTTTACGCGCATCGTTAAGCATCTTTAAGCTCAGGCTTAAAGGTGCTTTAAGATGCGATTCGTCTTGTGTTATCTACAGTACAATCAGCGTTCGTGTCATTTGTCCCTGCCACTTTCGGAATATCGTGGAACATTGAACTGAACAGCTATAATGAATATCAGCAATATTAAGCTCTTTTAGGTAAACCTATACCAGAAGAATGGTCATCTGTTATTCGGGCGTCATATAGATATATATATTACGAGCTTCAGCCTTATATCAAAGACTGTTGCGTTTTTGAATATTGTCCTGTGGTTACTCAAATACCGGTAACTTCTGACTTGGCTCTTTCTTGATTATACTAAACAAAATGTAGCAGCTTTACATGCTGTTATAATAATTATGCACATAATTATCAATTATCCAGTTTATCTATTTTCATAGTTATTAATTGTTCTTTTATATTTTCTCTTTTCTGAAAGTTAATTTTTTATGTAAATAGTTATATATCTATCTCATGTAATGATGATAACAATAAATGATGATTTTCTCCTATGCTTATTTTTCATGATAAAACAAGGTAAAAGTATAAAATAATAAATACAGAAGACATACCTTCCAAAAACTCAGATTTACACGTGTATACATGCACATACATAAAAATCCCAATAATTCTTTTAAGTCTTCCTCTTTATACAATTTTTTTTTTGTATAAATATAAAAATCATCGATTATAGCACTATGGCAATTATAGGTATTGATAAATTAACAGTTTATGTTTTGCGGGCAATGACAGTTCATTGATGGTCATTCAACCAAAATATACATAAATATAACATCAGGTCACTCGAACAAACATAAATAATATTGAATTAAAACAACCTAGATGCTGCTCTTTACTGTCAGCTATTGTATAAACTATATTTGCAACAAAAAGGGGAAAACAAAACAAAACAGAAAGAAAGAAAGGTAAGAAAACAAAGTAAAAGGGGAAAACAAAGGAAGAAAAAAAAAAGACAAAACACCTTTTTAATCGATAAATCACAAAATCTGTATAATTCTTATATCTACAGAACTCCGTATTGAGGTCAAACAATCTCTACATTATACTTTCTAGACTTCATGTAGTGAGATAGCTGTGGGTTAGGATTTTAGTGTTCTACGCGTTACTAGTAGGACAGATTAGTTAATATATTAGGCTAAATCGTCCAAATGTTGTTTTAAAGTATTCTTTAAGAAATAAACCCAGCGACTCAAAAAAATCTAATATGGCGACCAAAGGTTCCAAATAGAGCCCTTTCACATTCCATTGCATGTCGGTATCTACTGACAACAGAGGGAATTCCATTTTTAAATCTCGCGCGAATTTACGAAACCTCTTGCGACTTTGTTTCAAGGGGCAAGTGCATGGTGGTATCCATTCTTGAAAATGGGCGGTCTTAATAACTTGTTTTTATGGCTGTAACACCAGAAGACAAAAAGGTTCAAACATATCATTTTACCGGTTTCCCCTTGAACAAAGGAGAAGAAAGCTCTGGACTGAAGCGAGCCGGAGGGACGTTCGTTTTTTTAGGATTTCAAACAACACTAAAGTATGTTCGGCTCATTTTGTAAGTGGTAGACCTAACGGCAACCCTAGACATATTGATTATATTCCATCGCAGAATATTTTTAAAGGTAGGTTTAAAATGTTTTAATACATTTTTATCTCTCATAGTAACTGATTTCGAATCATATGCAGTCTTAAAATTTAGTTTTACCTACCCTATACATTAAGTTACATTTTATTACCAGCTTTGGCATGCTCATGAATTCTGTATAATGGAGTTTATGTAAATAATAATAATTATTATTAGAAATAAATTTTTGGCATGCTCATGGGTTCTACATAATAAGCTCATTAATAATTATAATAATAATATAATAAATATTTTATAATAAATAAATAAATAATAAAAAATCTTTTTTTCCTTTTATGTTGAGAGTGAGTGAAACATTTGTGTAGCTACCATCATGTGCACTACACACAAGGAACACTTGTACACATGTTATAACTAAATATACCGTACTATATATACTTTACTTCAAATAAAAATAATTATATATATGTATTTATATTCCTTTATTATAATACCACTTTGTTATGGATACAAAAATATAATTTAAACTTAATTACCACAGGCATAAATTTTATTAACCTCTTGAAATTAAGTAAAAATAAATAATAACTTGTATTTTTCAACTGCATAGTTATAAGTGAACATATCACTTTAAGATTAAGTGTTCTTGTAGTTGATATATAAAATTGCATATTCTTTTTGAAATATTCATGATTACTGTGTCCTGCTACAGATTTAATATCGCATTAACATTTAACATAAACAAGAAAAACCACAATCTCAATATAAATCTGAGGTTAAATTTGTTTACATTAGCAACATCAACACCAAAAGCAACTATTACTAGCAAGCGCTCAAAGTGGAGAAAGAGAAAATCTGATCTCCCCAGTTAAGAAAAGAAAACTGCCCCTAAATAAAATTGATGTTGAGATCAAGAAGAAAGCTTAATTACGGTAAGAACATTTTTATGTTTGAACACAAATTTTCTAAACATAGATTCATCTTGCAAAATAAAACAATATTTCTTGAAAATAATGTACTTGTTATAAACAACCAAAATAAGAAACACTTCACAAGGAATAAAGAATAATCAGGACAACAGATCAAATATACATGTATATAGAGTGAGACCCCCTGACTTTGAATGTGCACTGTAACTTTAAAATTTTGTCATTTTTCTTATAACCATTTACTTAAATTTAAAATTATTTCAATGAACATGGGTGATCAATAAAATAGTTTTCTTTCTACAAGTGCTCGTTGCTTTGTGGTTTCTACTTTGTTTTATTTTCAGGTATTGATGAGCCTTTAGCTTTAAATGGACAGATTATATTTTGGTTTGAAT
Source organism: Tegillarca granosa (assembly GCA_029721355.1). Lineage (NCBI taxonomy): Eukaryota > Metazoa > Mollusca > Bivalvia > Arcoida > Arcidae > Tegillarca > Tegillarca granosa. The sequence continues at coordinate 2,511,110 of CM056603.1, forward strand.
TTTCCTTCACTTTTAATAATTTTTACAATATCTTAATTTCTTATATATATATATATATATATATATATATATATATATATATATATATATATATATATATATATATATATATATATATATGCATGCATACATATATATAAATTTTTTTCAGCAAATAGCTGGACATTTTTCTTTATCAATTTTTGTATACATTTATGTTTACATCAGCAAATACCTGATATTGTGTTATGTTTAATTTAATAACAATTTGCTTTGGTTACTTTTTTCTTAACTAAATTCTTTTTGTTTTCTCACTTCAAAATTAATTTAGTTAAGGGCTAATATGATTCTAATTTTCTCCAACAGAAACCATGTTAATATTTATAGAATGTTCCATCATATTCTTGGCATTTCTTATTTCAACAGAGGCCTTGATTGCCAAGTGGTCTAAAGTGTGCTTCGGGATCACAGTGGCACCTCACTACCCAGGTTCGAATCCCGATGGAGACAGATCCAAGTGTGGGTTATTTTGTATGTTCGCTTGCCAAAGGTAGATGGTTTTCTATGGGCACTCTGGTTTTCTCCCCATCCAAGAATTGACAGTCTGAAATAAATTAAAGAATCTTGACTGGGTTGAAAACACCATTACTACTAGCTACCAAAAGTAATAATGTATTAAATGTAATATATACAGAGATCACTGATTAACTTATTACACATGGTAATAAATTTATGACAGAATAAAGTCCTTTTATGTGGTTGAAGTACTATTAGATGACATTATCAATCCCACTTAGTACATATTGCTCATTTATTTTTTAAAACATGTTCAATTTAATTTGTGATATTGATAAACGATAACTGGTTGATGGAAGAAAATGATGTTATAGGCCCTGACTATACATATGCATTGTCGGGATATTCACCAATTCAAGTTATTACTACTGAAAAAAGTACACAGAGTGTTGCAACAGAAGTCGCAGATAAAGCTGTTCAATATAAACATAGTCTTAAGAGTGAATATGTACAAACTGATAGTTACATTAATAAATATTATGTTTCCATTGATAATATTAAGACAATCTCAACATTTAGTTCAGTCCATCAGTAATGAGAATAAGAAGTTAAAAAATCAATTGAAGACCACATCACCAAAATTCACTGCCAAAAGCATGCTTACTGACAACAGTAAGGTGCAGTTTTGGGTTGGTTTGCCAAATTTGGAAACCTTTACTTCCCTTTTAAATTATTTGTCACCATGGGCTAATTATTTACAATATGCAACATGAAATGAATATCATAGGTACCTTATGCACAGAAAGCCTGGCAAACAAAGAAAACTTTCTGTTGAAGATAAATTTTTTGCTACTTTGGTGCGACTTAAAGTTGGTCTTTTCGTCACTGATATCGCACAAAGATTACAAATATCAGAGTGATATTTTCTTTCTAAATTGTTTACTACTTGGGTACGTTTTCTTAGGTTAGAATTACAATCATTAACTGTATTTCCCCCACTATCAGATATCCAAAAATTTATGCCTAGTCAAATTGCTAAGAAATATCCAAACACCAGAGTTATCATAGATTGTACTGAGATTTATATTGAAAAACCATCTGAATTAAAGGCACAAAGACAAACCTGGTCTAACTACAAACATAATAAAACTTATAAAATCCTTATTGGTATTAAACCAGATGGTTCAATCTGTTATGTTTCAAAAATATATGGGGGTGAGCATCTGATAAATTTATTACTAAAGATTGTGGCATTATTAATTATTTAAATCCAGGTGATAACATAATGGCTGATAGAGTCTTTGATATCCATGATTAACTAGCAAAGATGCCTTGTGAAATTCCCATAGATGCAAGCTTGAGAGCCGTTGTAATTATTACTGACAATGAATGCCAAAATATTTTGTCACTCCGTGTATGAATACATATAAAATGCAATACAAAACCCGGAACTACATTATCGTAGGTAAACAAACATGACTGTCACGTCACATTTGTTTTCATTCGAGACAAGACTGAAAAACACATTTACGAGATATTACAAAGTAAAATCAAAGAAATTAATAAAATAATATTTTGATAACGTATATAGGCACCAGGCTGATATTCACCGTAATATTGACATTATGAGAGACAGAGTGGTGTTTTTGATGGCCTGTTGAAAGAACAGACAACAACAGATCAGTCAAAACCATCAAACCACAAAAATTTTTGAACAATCGGATCTTAAAAAAATTCTTCCTACCTTGACAAATTTAAAGCTGCTATATACCCTATTATTTTGAGACAATGTGTAACGGAACAACTTGTCAATCAATTTTGTGTCTCGCGGGATGTAAATTTCAAGTGATGTAAATTTCAATTGGAATTAGATTCAGGCATGTATGCCAGATCAAGTGAAAATTGTCCGTTTCACATGCTGTGTTTGTTGATCGGAAAAACTGAAAAATCATCTACATGCTTTTAATCAATTTACAAGAGATACAATAGATGGTTTAAGTACTACACAACTACTTGCTAACCTTAAAACGACAATTTTCTCAGACGACTTTGAGAGATATTTGCACCACACACGGCGTAAAGAATAAGTATACTTCTCACTGCTTTGCTGTCTACATTTGAATTATACTGAGTATGAAGCTCGGCACATTATGTTAGAATGAATCTCAACCTAACAATGTCGACATTCCAGAAAAAATCTCTCAGTAAATCCCTGTCTACTCACAGATTCGAAACCCATATACTTGGTCATTGAAAATTATTCCTCTGCTACAGTCCCCCCTTCCCGTTTAAGATTCACAAATTTCACTTCCGACATTTAGCCAACAATTTTTACTCCAAACTTCTTTGCAAATTGAAATGGGGCCACACAGGTGTACCTGATTTTCGACTGCTATATTGTCCACAAATAACAATCACATTTATCATTCATATTCAATTTTATATATATTATTTATATCCAATATTCTAAAAAATGCATTATGTTAATGGAAAAATCGAGAAAATACCATCAAAATACCTAATAACACTATAATTTTTCAAACCAAAACTCCCTGTTGTTACCCCAAATTAAAAATATTGCGAATTAACCATGTGTCGTACTCGGTCTTAAATTCAGCTGTTGCATCTACTGGACTCCCCCGATGTGCATGTGCTATAGAAGGGATTTTTTTTTAAAAATAAATGAATCATAGTAATTTTTAAAAGAATATTAAACGAAAATATAACAATTGAACTGTTTGAAAATGGTGTTCATTGTCTGTATGAGAGCAACAACTTTGCAAGCAAACGGAATAACGCGCGTCTGTGTATATACTAGTTTAATATGTAATATTCTTAATACTGGAATTTGCGGCTGAAATAAAATGCTAGCATCAACATCAACTACAAAGTCAAAAGATAATGATTATTGAAGTAGTAAATTATTTCATTTCTTGATAAACAGTGTGTTCCTACATAATTAATGCAAAACCAAAGGATCTAATCCAAATTTAACTCTTGGATAAACAATTCAGGCAACATAATATTATCATAAAAATAACTCAATTTCTGAAGCATGTTTTTACAAAAGGACTCTTCAAATTTGATGTTTTCTACAAAAATATCAGACTTTGTACATAATACAAAATCACAGCTATAAATATTGCTGCCATTTGTCCCTGTATTTGAGTATAATACATATGGTTTCATTCAAAGTGACCTGCTCATTTTCATCAATGTGAAGACATGGTAGCTTTTTAGCTGCAGATGGTATTGATAATCCCAAGTTGATAAAGGGTTCTTTATTTCTACTAAGTTTTATCAGTACCAAATGTAGCTATCCTATCAGAAGATGCTCCCAAATATGGGTGATCTTTAAAAATTTGGAAACCTGGAGTTCCAAGAGATACTTCTTATTTAACACTTGTTTTTTATATACTTTATATCTGAATGCGGCTTCTTCTTCTTTTTTAAGCCAAAATGCATGGCTTTTGTACTTAAACCATTTTTATAACTTAACAATTTTGAAATTAAATTTTTGGGGCAGGTATTAGGTTTAAGATTAATAATAGCATGGAAATTTGATGCTGTTAATCTGTGTGACCTCTCTCTAAACCACAAGACGGAATGGGATTGTTGCCTGTAACTTAATTCTATACATATACATTTAATTTCATCTTCAGATTTTATTAAAGATTTTTAAAATAAATTGCAGGACTTCTTATTTGGTTCAATGAGGGTGGGTGAATAAAACTGGGGATGTTTTCATTTTAAAATATCACAATCATTTGCAAATAACCCATATTTAGCAAATGTAGAGTTTGGGGAAACAGCTTTAATTTTCTCCAAAACTGTCTCCTCTTACTAGGGGAAACAGAACGGTCAGCAAGAGGACGAAGATCATCTATAACAACCATCTTTCTTCTCTTTTTCCCATGTTCTGGTCTGAAAACATAAAATGATGAGGATTAATTATCTTTTATAATAGTATCATTAACTAAGAGGCTAACGTAAATCAAGATTTACACTTATGGCAGTTATGCACAAGGTAAAACTGATAATGCAACTACCTCAAAATAAAGATGTTGACAGGAGAATAAAGAGCAAGTTACTGACTAGATAACATAATACATATAGTTTTAATTTATAGGTTTTGTTGCATCTTTTCATACAGATGATACACTTATTTTTAAATTGGAATGTAACGATAAGTTGTTGTATTGATGTACACTTTACTTTTCTGGGTTATCTGTATATGGTTATGATTTTTCTAAGTTATATGGTTTTATGTCACATATTTTATATTTTCTCTATGTATCATAGATAAACAAACATGGAAATAATATGATAAATAAATGGATGGAAATAATAAGAACTAAAAAAAGAAAATAAAATTAACTACCTGCTGATTTTCATTACCGTATACTAAAAATATAAAAATCATAGTTGAATGAAAAAAAAATCAAACTAGTTTATTCATCATCTGTTTGGTTGTGTTTAGTTGTAACTTCCACAGAGATGACAGGTCACAAACTGAAAGAAATAAAAAGACCACAAAGCAACACGAACTTCAAAAAAAAAAAAAAAAAACAAAAACAAAACAAAACAAAAACAAATAAAAAAATAAAAATAAAAAAAATAAACAAAATCAAGATATGTTAACATTAAATAATTAACTAAATCTTAAAATATCAAAGATGCCTCACTTATGATTTTGAAGTTTATTATAATGTTTAATGAATATAGTATATATAAAAAGAGCAAAGGCATGGCTTTCAGGAAAATAACTTTTAAACTTTTCTTTACCAAATAAGTAATAATTTAAACTGGAGCATTTAGTACTATTAAATCAACTTTATTTACCGATATACTTCTATCTTGTCAATTGTCAATGGTTGAACCTGTCTCTTTGCAGGTTTATTCCACTGCTTCAATCTCTCTGTTGATGACCAGTCATCTGGAATTTCATTAATCCTTTAGCTATGTCATCTTCCAGAGCAAACAGAACAACAGCTACATGATTACATGCCTCACCTTTCCTATAAATAACAAAACATGTATACTGAAAGTAAAAAAATTCTTTAATTTTGTGTACTTCTGTTAAATGTTATAAGTTTATCATCTTATTGATGTGGAAAGCTTCAAATATTTTCATTGAAATTGACTCAATTGTTACATCATTCATTTCATCAATATTATTTATAAAGCTTGTTTATTAAATACTGCCCTGAGCCTAAAGCACAACATATTAATAGTAACAAACCCGCTTTACTATGGACATAAGTTTTCCACAAGACTAACCAAAGCAATTCTTTAGTTACCCACATTTAACAGCATTTCCTTCTCTGCTGATCAATGACATAGCGTATTCTGAGATTTGGGTTTAAACACAAGACCATCAACTGAATTATGGATCTTTATTTGCATGTAAGTTACATTTCAATTTGTTACAAATCAGTTTTTCTTTTGCTTTGTTTTTTTGTTTTTTTTTGTTTTGTTTTTTAAAATGTTTTGAAAATTTGTGAAGTTGAGGCTAAAACTTAGACCCATGCAATTGCTTCATGCAATATTTCAATTCATCCTGTTATACATGACCTAAAATAATTTCAAACAAGAATGTGGGTTAATATTAATTAGATACCCTGCAACACATTCACATGAACCACCTGATACATCACCTTCCTTGTGTAAACAAACATATACATTGTTGATTTGTCTTGCAATGGATGCCATCACTTGTGCCTTGCAAACAAACAACGGATTTTGCGATAAATCCATGTCCTTGATATTTGTTGCTTACATTCGTTGTTCGCTTTCCGAGCTGGACGAAGATTCGACATTTTCAAAATTCTCAAAATACGTGGTTCTCGCTATTACAGTATTACTCTATTAATTGGCTAATGATGTAAATGATTGTTACCCTGTTAATATATTACAAAGGATAATCGGTTGACACCTTGACATGTCCAGGCTGAGTAAATTAAGACCATGCTGTTTAACTGTTAAGAAAACATCGGCGGTTCTCGCTATCCATCTTTATAAACATATCCAGGAATCATAATATTCATTGTAATTAATCGATCCACGCTCTTCCCGAACCCAATTGATGATAATAAACACAATGTCGGCGTGTCAAACACATTCATTAGCTTTGAAATTAAACTTGAAAGAAGAAAATCTCCGACAACAACACTTCCGGTTGTGTTAAATAAGTACGAGTTATGCCCCTTGATCAGCCGAATAGTGGACGTTATACACAAATTTAATGCCGATCGGGACCGAAATAGGTGGACGCTATACGCATTGGACAGGTGGACGCTAAACAGGGGGTCTTTATATTATATAAATATTTTGAACAGTATAACTTACCAGAATTATACAAATATGTCAGGTTATATGAATAAAATAATGAAGCGATGGGTATACATAATCTTTATTTTCCAAATACACTATAATATATTCATCCATTTAGAACCTTTGGCCGCCATATTATATTTTTTGAGTCGCCATATTAGATTTTTTGAGTCGCTTGGTTGATTTCTTAAAGGATACTATTAAACAACATTTGGAGGATTTGGCCTAATATATTAACTAATCTGCCATACTAGTAACACGTAGAACACAAAAATCCGAACCCCACAGCGTTCTCACTACATGTAGTCTAGAACGTATAATATAGAGATTGTTTGACCTAAATACGGAGTTCTGTATATATAAGGATCATACAGATTTTGTGATTTATCGATTAAAAAGGTGCTTTTTCTTTTCTTTTTTTTTCTTTCTTTCTTTTTTCCCTTTTTCTTTCTTTTCTTATCTTTCTTTCTTTCTTTCTGTTTTGTTTTGTTTTTCCCCCTTTTTTTGTTGCAAATATAGTTTATGTTATAGCTGACAGTAAAGGACAGCATCTAGGCTGTTTTTAATTAATATTATTTATGTTTGTATATTTTGGTTGAATTACCGTAAATGAACTGTCATTGCCCGCAAAACATAAACTGTTAATTTAGTAATACCTATAATCGTCATCATGCTATGATCGATGGTTTTCATATTTATATAAAAAAAAACTTGTATAAAGAGGAAGACTTTAAAGAATTGTTGGGATTTTTAAGTATGTGCATGTATACACGTGTAAATCTGAGTTTTTTGAAGGTATGTCTTCTGTATTTATTATTTTATATTTTTACCTTGTTTTATCATGAAAAATAAGCATAGGAGAAAATCATCATTTATTGTTATCCTCATTGCATGAGATAGATATATAACTATTTACATAAAATTTAATTTTCAAAAAACATATAAACGAGCAATTAATAACTATGAAAATGAACTGGAAAATTGATAAGTATGTACATAATTATTTGTACAGCATGTAAAGCTGCTACATTTTGTTTAGCATAATCAAGTAAGAGCCGAGTCAGAAGTTACCGGTTTTTGAGTAATCACGGGACAATATTCAAAAACGCAGTAGTCTTTGATATATGACTGAAGCTCGTAAACATATTTTATGACGTCCGAATAAAAGATGACCATTCTTCTGGCTGGGTTACGCATTTGATAGGTTTACCTAAAAGAGCTAAATATTGTTAGTATTCATTGTAGCTGTTCAGTTCAATGTTCCACGTTATTCCGAAAGTGTCAGTGACTAATGACACGAACGCTGATTGTACTGTAGATAAGAAGGGAAAGGAACATGTCAGATGTTGAAAAACTTTGTTTAAAGATTGGCTACAAAAGACACACATATGAATATCTGAACTAAAAGGGAATGTCGAAAGTTTTGATACGAAGTTAGCTGCTGTGAGGTCTTCCGAGCTTTTTGCTGTTTGCCATAAAAATGTTGGTGGTATGTTTGTAACGATATCTCAGGATCATCTTTTGTACGTTCTATTCAGTTTTGTGCTTTGTACGTGTACATTAACAATTTTCTTCTTCCATTGCAATTTTGATTTAAAAAGTCGGGTTAACAAGAAACTGATTTAAAAAGTCGTTCAAATTGTATTTGCACAGAATGTTCCACAAATCTGGAATAAATCCTTTCTGCTTTCCTGGCACTGATATGAAGTTGTAAAGTCTTTGGATAAATATTTGTTTTGTCAAATAATTAAAGTCCAAGATGCAAAGTTTGCCAAGAAATAGGAGTTTGCGCTTACCACTTCAAAATTTTCGAATTTGTATTGAAGTATACGGAATGCAGTATTTTGAATTATCAAGACATATGTTTACTAATAATATCACTATTTTTGTATGTGTGATTACTCGCATTTACACAAGTTGATATCTACCCGAGTGATATCACACCCCTAGAAAAGTGATACCACACCCCTAGAGAAGTGATATCACACCCCTCATAAAATTCCGATAATGGCGGATTTTTCGTGTCGCTTCAGCTTGATACTAACTGTTTATGGTTAACACGATGAGCATGTGTGCAGTACAGTCATGTATCAGTTGTATTTAAATTATTTTTAAACATAGTTTCGGAATTTGCAAACATACAAACACATCGAAGAGGTACAACTGGTTTACACTGATTGCGCGCGACGGCAATTTTAAATATAAACGATGCTGGCTTCAAGCTGAGGCAAGTATGTCAGGAGAAAAATGAGACATCAGTTCGAAGCGGAACTGTTCACCCGTACAAAAATGTCAATCAATAACACGTTGTCATCACTATCATTAATAAATAAACTTACAGAAGCCAAAAATCACGATTTCGCTTCGGTCCATATCATATTTTCGGGGTGCCTGCCTGGTCCATAAACTGAGATAAAGTCGCAACCCCATGAAATATTTTTTAAATATATTTCACCCTAAATAATTTGTATAAAGGACATTGTAAAATAAAATGATATTCATCCACTATACAATTTTTACAATAAAAACAAAAACTGTTTTGTTTATCAACTTTCTTATATCGCACAACTTCTATAGCAGGACTATGGCTAGATCGACATACTTTTGCTATACATTTTAAGAGATGCAGGGATTCCCTAGACTGATAAAACTGTAGACAGTAATGATAAGATATATACTGGAAAACATGACATTTACTAGTAGACTGAATCTTACACAATAGCTTCTGCTTTGACTGATCTATTAGCCTTTGTTTTAATAATACTGATGTATTGATATGGAAAGAACCCTATGTCACAAATACCTAAATTAAATAGTTCTTGTTGTATATCTAACAACCAATTATGCTTAAAGAAGGTTTAGTGTTACACAAGTCAAAGAGACAGTTAAAACTTTCTTGTAAAATACAATTAGAGCTATACAATAATTTTAGCCATTATTTGAAAATGCGTTCTTTTCTATAAACCAGTAATGGATATCTACCAAGATCACAATATACAGCTGTATGTACTTTTGTGCTTTACACACAAAGCAAACACTTGTAAATATCAGTATGTACCTTTTCGATTGATAAAGCTTTGTTATTACCCCAAATCTCACAGCCATAAAACATAATACTGAACACACAAGGTACAATATTATCATGTATAAACCAATTTTCAAAACTGTTCACATACAGTGAGAACAAAACAGGCTACAACACTTCCCCTTGAATTGAACCATGTCTGTAACCCCAAAAAAAATCAGAAAACATAATCCCGACAAAACACAAGATTGTACATTTGCATACAATGACTTTTGCACAGATAAAATCTTACCTCTAATGCGCATTTTGAATAGTTTTAGCCTTGGCACCTAGGCAAACGTGGCTTTAAAGTCCACAAACAACAATTTATTCTTTGACTGCAGTGATTTCGTAATAATTGTCTGTATGGCGAAGAATACGTCATTTGTTTCCAGTCCTGGTCGAAAACCAAACTGTGCGTCGGTTATTATATCATATTCTGATGACCAGTTCAATAATCTGTTAATTGCGATAATTACATCGAACACTGCTATCAGCTTTCTTTGGAATTGGCACTATTACTGACATAAAACTGATCACAAGACCATGCCTCAGGAAAACAATTATTTATTAATAATTAACCAGGACATTAATAATCATTTAGTCTTGTAATTTATTATTTTTGTCTTTCACGTATAAATTGTAAGAATCTAGGCGAAAACCTTGAGCTAAATTCAAAACTTTATTGTCAACACCTTCTATACATGGAAATCTAAGTAACGACAATTAATAGGATATTAATGCTCTAGTTTAAAGATTTGAATGCTAATAAATTCGAACGAAATTTTAGCAAGTAAATTAATTCAGCTGTGACGAAGTATTGCATATTTTGAGTTGCCTTACAATATAAAAAGTATATATTGTCTCTTGTTTGATCCCATTAGATAAGTAGTCTATATTTGATAGGATTGCTTGATTTGATTGATTTAATGCGGGTTTCCGTCCCAGTCAAGAATATTTCATTTATATCGAGACGTCACCAGATAAAGGTTAAGTGGCAGATTTTTACCTTTGCAGCGCGCTTAGTGCAATGTGCAAGGAGGGTCCTATACGTACCACTCCTGCTGTGACACGGGACCGGATTTAGAATTCTTGATCTCCCAAATACAAAGCGAGCACTCGTAGTGGTATATATGTAATAGGAGAATTCCTTACATCGCGGGTAAAAAAACTAAATAACGACATCTGTATGTTATCATGTAACTTTTTTTCTATTACCACCTATTTTCTAAAAACTTTACTTAAAATGGAACGCGACGTAAAAAACGTTCGTTGGTTTTTTATTTGTTTAAGTTTATCATGTGGCTTTGTTTAAAAGATAAATGAATCCATATAATGCCAACTAAACTGGTGTTGACTGCTTACTTGTGATCACGAGCACTTTGTCCTATAATTTTTAATATGACTGATTAGATGAACATTTCCAATTAAATCGGAGATAATAAAGGTCTTATGATATTAAGTTACAGTCACTTTTCAGAACCGCGCTTTCTTTCATTTTTGACACTTTTTTACGAAATTTTATAAATATTTCAGATTGAGGTCTTGTTCCAACGATAACAAAATGCAACGATTAAGTTACATTTCGGGAAAAAGACCAATGGCATACAACTACATAACGCTTCCGGACATATTTAAAGAAAATGTGCGAAAGCATCCAGAAAAGGAAATCGCCGTACACAGAAAACCCGGAAATTACAGAAAATCTTTAAAATACTCTGAATTTCACGAAAAGTCTTTAAAACTGGCTTCTTATTTAATTCAAAACGGCATTTCAAAAGGGGACCATGTTGGGATTTTTGGACCCAATACATTACAATGGCTGATTTCAGAGATGGGAATATTGATTTCTGGAGCCGTAACAGTGCATCTGACCTTTGACATCAATGATCGCCGACACATTAAGGAATATCTTGATAATTGTGATTGCAAGTTATTCATACTTGATCCTGGGGAGAACGAGGAATTTTATGATGTTGTACAAGCAGTTTTATCAATTTATCTACCTAATGCAGCCTCCAAAAGTTCGATCGGAAAAGTTTCTTCATCGATTGTATTAATGAGAGAAAACAAATTATTGCAGAAGTTTTCATGCTTGGACGATATTTTGAAAAATACTTATGCAGACAACATAGAATATCCTGTCGTTTTTCCAGAAGATACGGCTGTTATCATGTCAACATCTGGAAGTACAGGAACTTCCAAGTGGATCAAACACTCACACTTTGGTTTATTAAATATAGTTGATTACGACATTACAGTGGGGACTGGCAATTCAAAGAGATACACAGACCGGCCATTTTCCTGGATTTCAGGATTCCCCTTGGTCAAAATTTGTATTGGACATTCTATTGTTTTTACTGACGCGAGGCTTACTTTGAAAAAAGACAGTAAAAATGACATCTTGAATATAATTAAGGATGAAAAATGTGACAGTGCATTTTTATCTCCAGATTTTTTGAGCGATCTGGTTTCTAAACTGGATCGATATTTCAATGGAAATATTCTTTTGCCTACCATAATCACAGGTGGTCAATTTATACATCAGTTACACTCAAAACTAATTGGAAAATTTTGCAACAACCTTTTTGTTACCTATGGTAGCACAGAAGCATTGTTGGTCACATTAAAACAAATATCACCAAATCCAGAATCTTTTGAACTGGGCAATGTTGGGAAGGCCTTTTTTGGGACAGAAATCAAAATTGTGGATGAAAACGGTGTTGTAAATGAGAAAGGTCAAAGCGGAATGATTTTATGTAGAAGCCGTTATATATTTCAAGGTTACTACAGAAGAGATGACTTAACGGAAAAAGATGTGTCACGTGACGGATGGTACAACACGGGAGATATTGGTTTAATTACCTCTGGCGATGAGTTAGTACTCAAAGGAAGAATCACAGATGTGATTTCCAGAGGTATTCGTAGTGTTATGCCATATCTTATTGAAGCTATTATCATGGAAATACCATCGGTGCAACAAGTATCGGTCATTGCAGTACCAGACCAGAGATTATACGAAGACGTCTGTGTTTGTTACATAACATCAGACAGACAGACAACAGCAGACGACATCCACAGATATTGTAAACGTAAGCTATTTTTGAGAATTTTGATGACGGGATTGGAAATATGCCTACGTATTATTTACGGTTTGATGACTTTCCGACCTTGGCCAATGGTAAAGTAAACAAAATTGAATTGAAAAAACAAGCTATTTCTCGACTGACAGAGTTTTAGTATCGAGAAAAATCCAAGCTATTTCATCATGAGAGATGCCAAATTGTAACTGTTTGTTAGATGACTATATATCAGCAAGTGTTCAATTTCTAAAATGAATTAAAACATCAAGCAATCCTTTTAGAGAAAATGTAAACGTAAAGACGTTGTATCAGAACTTTAAAGATGCCTAACATTCATTAATTTTATCTTTGATAACTTCTTGACCTTAGCCGATTCAAAATAGATTTTGATTGTGAAGATATAATTACGATTCCCGTGAAGTCTTGATCATACAGGAACCAGCTCTATCAAGTTTATTTATTTTTATTTATTTATTTATTTATTCATTTATTTATTTATTTGTTTGTTTTTCAGCCTTACTTACCTATAAGATCAAAATAAAAATAATGAATTCAATTGAGTTAGGGCGGCTATATATCAACATTGTCGAGGAACTGTAACATTGATTACCTTTAACTCGGTACATATTTAACACTGTTAGTGTGGATGATTTTTTATAATTTGTTGGTTTTTCATTTCGGTGAACAGACATCTGGTTGTATTGATAGTCTGTCTAAATGGTAAACGTATTGTATAAAGTTCTTGTACTATAGTTGATATATGTTTTATTTGTACATAGTTTTGCCTAACTAGATTTATTTGTGTATTCTTACTTAAGAAATAAAGTAATTTTCCTGTGTCTTTATGAACTTGCAAAGTATGATTGTTTTGCCTTTTATGCAAAAATTTGAGACAGTCCATTATACTTTGCAAGTTCTTAAAGACATTGGAAAATTACTTTATTTCTTATATTTACAATATTTATTAAAATAATTTTATATCCGACTCAAATTTTTCATGTAATTTAAAAAAACAGTTTGGAAATGCACTGCTGGTGCACCTTTCCACTGTTCGCACATGGAGCATTGTTTTAATGAAGTTACAAAGTATAGTCGACGTCAAATACTTTACTGAAACAAGAATAATGTAATTGTAAATATTATTGAAACAAAAATAATGTGATTGTAAATATGTAATACTTAAAGACAAAAAAACTATTTAGAAGGCAATAAAGATACTTTAAAGTAATTATTTACTATCAACTGTTTATTAAGATGTTATTATCGTCCATCGTACCTTATCCTGATGAACGTCTAGACCTCCCATATTACCTGCAAAGTTTCAGCGAAAGTCTCCAGAAATTTAAGGTTTATGCTTACCTTAATACTTTTGATAGATTATTATAAGGGATGATATATCTAAAAAATATTTTAATTTTTGCGGGCTGTATCTCAGTTTTTGTTCCGGAAAAGCACCCCAAAAATATAATATGGACCGACGCGATATCGCCCGAAAAGAATAGATGAAAGTAGAAACTTGTAGAGTTGAGTTGATTAAATGGTGATTAACGTCCCAGTCAAGAATATTTCACTGATATCGAGACGTCGCCAGCTTTGGGCAAAAGTGCAGAAATTTTGCCTGTCCGTTGCGCTGATGGCATAATACAGTAGGGTTCTTTATCGTGCCACGCCGACCGTGACACGGGACCTGGTTTATTTAAGTTCCCATTCGGAAGAACAGTGACTTTCATTTCGTAATGCCGAGTGCTTGACAAAAGAACAGTCACTACCCACTTTAAAGTCTTGGGTCAGACCCGGTCGGGATTCGAACAAACAACCTCTAGGAACTTGTAGGTAAGTTTTGGAATAAAATATCTTCAAGTTGAGTGAATTGGAGAAATGATGCGTTACGTCCGGTTTAGGGTTCTCTAACATATATCGAAATGATCAGTTCTAGGATAGTGTAGCAAAAAGGAGTACCATTTAAAAACCTCCGGACCTAGGCATGCGAACAGACAAACTTTCTCAGAGTAGGATATTTCCGGGTGGGGGTTCCAGCACACCTGGTGAATTACACTGTGATCATTAGACCACCAAGAGGACATTATCTAAAAGTTGAGCATTCAGGATACGTAAAAACCATTTCTCAAAATAACTTCTGATTTTTTGTTAGGATAGTTTTGGATCACTACACAATATTGATTATATATATTATGTTTTTTTTTCTGGATAATCTGTCATTTAACTATTCAATTAATTATTATAATTATCATCTAAAGCCAAAAAAATGCTCTTTTTGCGACTATCACATCAGCACGTAAAAACTATCTATTTTATCACGTAGGGGCTTTGTTTAAATTGTTGAATTTGCCATTTATTTCAAATATCACTTTGAATATAAAAGCAATCAAATAGAAGAAACAAAAGAAAATGTAAAACCATAAACATATTACTTTAGTACGAAATAAGAAACAGTCGTATAGAAATATCCGAAACATTCAAGAAGTATTGATGGTCAACCTGCAACCTTACTGAAGTGATCTTAAGGGGATTAAAGGAAGTTCTGTGGTAGAACTGAAGTCACGATTTCCATAAACAAGCTAGTTTTTAAATATTTATGCAACAAAATGAACTGTATTATAATAACATAGTACAACTTTATTTGTTTTTAATTTTTGGTAATGTGACTTATAATTGATTTTATTAAGGCTTCGCAGACACAAAAAGATTGTTTATTTATTTATTTATTTATTTATTGTTGTGGATGGTAAACAAAAAAAAATAAATAAATAAATAAACAAAATAAATAAATAAATAAATAAAATACATAAAATTTACCGATCGGTCGACTAAAAGGTGATTTTAAAACGGGGGGGGGGGGGGGCTTTAGGTGTTTAACAAGTATAATGTTTAGCGGTTAATGTACCGTTTATAATCGAGGTCTTCTATGACTTAGTTACATCTTAAAATGCGATACACAAGCGTGCAACTTCATAGTTTACATATACAAATGCGTTACACAAGCGTGACACTTCATAGTTTACATCTAAAAAATGCGTTATACAAGCGTGACACTTCATAGTTTACATCTACAAATATGTGACACAAACTTCAAAGTTTACATCTACAAATGCGTTACACAAGCGTGACTCTTCATATTTTACATCTTAAATGCGTTACACAATCGTGACACTTCATAGTTTACATCTTAAATGCGTTACACAAGCGTGACACTTTATAATTCACATCTACAAATGCGTTACACAAGCGTGACACTTCATGGTTTACATCTAAAAATGCGTTGCACGACGCTTAATATTGTAAGACCATCAACGATCAAATCATAAATAAAATATGGTCATGTTTTGTACCGTTTCATTTTTTGTGACAAATATAATTTATTTTGATCACAGTTAATCATAATACACAATGATTGCCATATCGATAGAATAGTATTGTTTGTTTAACAACTAGTTGTGTGTTTTATCGCTGATAAACATAAAATCTTAATGCCACGCCCATGACTGCTGTTTATCTTTTGTATTTACAGAAACTGCAGACAAGTTAGAAAATATTTTATTGTACACTTTGTCACGTGACACTGTCGTCTTAATCATGATCGGGTAATAAGAAAAAGTGAAAAGATCGGTAATAGCAGCCACCATACTGTTCGAATGGGCAATAAACAGAAATTTACGCCTGGGGCGCGTTTCATGTACGTTTCCTACATTCGTTCCTAAGTTCATTCATAAGTTTGAACTTAGGAAAGAGTTAGGTAATGCGTAAGTTCAAACTCTTGCGTTTCACGAACGTATCTTATGCCTTTCCTAAGTTAGGGAAAAACTTAGGAATAAAATTACCGGAACACCTCGTGTATTTATATACAGATTTTAATTAATAATGCCTAATGTGAAATAAAATCAAATACATTCTTTAAATACTTGAAACTTAGTTACATACATGTATATCGCATATGATCACAATTATAGTGTGTGCTCGATGAATTAAATTTATTTTATTTTTAAATAATTCCATTTACATATATTTTCTTTTGCAAATAACTGAATGTAGTATCACTCAACTCTCGTCGTGTACATATACAAACGTTGGTGTTTGCCTGAATTTCACATTTGGTTATAGTGCATGCTTATATTTAAATTATTTTCGCCGTTTATATATATACCCGGGTGTTGAGTGGTACGATATATACAAGTATACCAAATCATGGATAAAGCTAAAAGATCGCCAAATTTTTCGACAGCCGAGTTGACTGCAATAACCGAAGAAGTAAGAAAAAGGAAAGACAAACTATTTCAAAAATTGAATAGTACCGTTTCAAATGCTATAAAGAAAAGGTTGTGGGAGGAAATAACGTCAAAAGTAAATGAGGTAAATGAAGTAAACAGAACAGTCACAGAAATTAAAAAGAAATGGTCAAGCTTGCAGAGTGCTACCAAAAAGAAAGCATCACAGCACAGGAGGGAAGCCAGAAAAACGGGAGGAGGTCCCCCACCAAGTGACTTAACAGTTTTGGAGGATAAGATTACTGGTATAATAGGAGAAACGACCATCGTGGGTGTTTTAGGGGGCATCGATAGTCTGGACAATACTAACACCAAAAAATCTCAGGGCGGTTAAAATTTTCAATGACACCGGTATAGAGTGTGACCGTATTGTTGGCCTTTCAAGATCATCGTTCAATAGTTCACAAAGTTCTTCACAAAGTTCTAAAATAACGGGACGGGAAAGTCTATATCTTTGAATGAAGTCTTCATCATCCATATAATCAAGAGGGTTGTTTCTATACCTAAAAACACGCTCTCGACGAAAATGTCGTCGTCGTAACATATAGATATAGGCAGCCTCCATGTCAAGTTGTCTCCTAAGTCAGCTATCTACCTGTCCTAAGTTTAAGAAAGAGTAAGGAACATTCCTAAACTTAGGACGGTTTCGTGAAACGGACTTAAGAAAATTTTTCTTCCTAAGTCATACTTAGGAAAGAACTTTTTCCTAAGTATGCTTCGTGAAACGCACCCCTGGTTTGTAAGTATGAATTAAAGCTGCATTAATTTTTTTCAATTTTCTGATTTTTTTTTTTTTTTTTTTTTTTTTTTTTTTTTTGACTTTCTTAAAATATATTTTTAAAAAAAATATCCTCGAACCACGATCCGCGATTTTCATTTTCTAAAATTTCATTTCTTTTAGCTGTAAATAAACGGAATCCTCTAACCGGTTGCTCAATGTTTAACTATGATTATTATGAGCTTGGAGCATGCACACAGATGTACGGAAAATAGGTGAAACATGACAAATTGCATTTATTGTCCGTCATTAATATCCAGATGTATTTGAAATACTGTTATGTATTCCTTACTAAGTCACAAATTACAAATTCAACCTAGTTCTGTGTTTAATTTTTCGTATTTCACCGTTTTGTAAGTTGTGTTTAAATGACCCGGTTTTTTAATAACGTAACCATGTTCTTATATTAGATCCCAAATGCTGCATCTTGTTGGGTAATTACTGTAGTTTCTGTATTTATTCGAGCTTTTATCGTTGAACCAAATGTAACATTGTTCATTAGGAACATCATTAATTAGATAAGCACCTTTTTAATTTTTTCTATGGAAAACTTAATGCAGCTTTAATTTGACACATGTTGTAAATGCAATTGTGTTTTATCTTGAAATTGTGATAATCTTTTTCCCCGATATTACTCAACTTCTCTGGCCACACGAAGAAAGGGGAGTAACTCTTAAAATATTTACATTCTGTAATCGACTGACCAGGTCCCCTGCTCGAAACCCCGTCCATTTGTTTTTGTTAACTTGGTGATGTATAAATATTTATAAGTGCATTGCCGACTATTTTAATTTTGTCGTCTGCATAAAATCTAGGAAAAACATGGCAAACATTGTGAAGAAGAAATAACAGAAAAAACGTGCCAAAACAATATCAAGTGGAACTGTGATAGATAATGATAAAGCTGCCAATATTTTCAGTGAGTATTTGGGGAGGAAAAACAAACATCAACAGCCCATTGAATTTGAGAAATTTGATGTTTTAACTTGTTGAAATACTTACCCATTTTTACTTGGATGCACGTAAGAGTGATGGGTCCAAATGGAAAGCTTCAGATATTGTCTTAATCGTTATCTTAAAGCACCTTCTCACATGAAAAAAAGATATTATCAAGATATTATCAAAGATAAAAAATTTACTTGAAAGGTATATATCAAACAGCTGTAGTTGAGGGTTTGAGAGAAACACGTCATCCTTCGATAGCAGAGTCTGATTTAGAAATAAATGTATAACAGTGTTCATTTGAATCCAAACACTCCAGTCGATTTACGAAACAAAGTTTAATTTGAGGTCAAGCTATATTTTTTGCCGTGGCTGTGAAAATATAGAGACAATCACGAGATAATTGTGGTGTACTTACTGAAAGTGTCAGAAATTTTATTAAAAAGACACGGGATGAATAAAAACAGACGTGCATCTGAGAAGGAAGGCAATACTGGATTCATTCCGGTTTACCCAGACTCACCTTTATGTCCAGTAATATCGTTTGAAAATTATCAAAATAAACAATCCTAATTGTCCAAAATTATGGCAACATCCACTCTATAGTTTTGAAGAGGACTCTCATGTCTCGTATACAAACAGAGAAATCGGAAAAGACACTTTAAGCACATTCATATCTCGTCTCAGTAAATTATGTAATAATCAATAATTTACAAAAACCATCTATTTCGTGCCACTGGTCTGTCAATCCTGATAAAGGGAATATTTTTACCATTACCAAACAAGTCGGCAACTTGCATAAATCCATATCGTGACTTGCCGCTTATCACTATGTATCTGACACCGAAAAAATCCAGATGGGACAGGCTATTTCATATTGTATTATTATAGTATTTATTGTATACATGGTATACGGCAGACATTTGAACTTCACGGCCATCAACTTCAACACTGACAACAGCGGATGCATCTACTAGAGCCAGTCAACAAGGCCAAGGAGAAACTTGGTGATATGAACAATGTTATCATTAACGAAATGCTTTTTGATTTCGATTAGTTATCGGGAAATGCTAAAGAAATTAAAAATCGGTTAAATTTTCAGGCCACTTTAAGTATATGTGCAGCACCAGTGTTCCACTGTTGCAGAATAGGAATAGTACAGTTAATTTTTAGAAAATATATATTAATATTGATAAATAAATGAATAAATTGTAAAAATTTCAGTTCACGAATATAAACGAGCATTGTTTAGGATTTTTAAACTAACGTGTTGATGTTTTTTTTAAACATTATATTTCACGATAAAGAAAGCGTTCCGAAAATAAAAAAGGTTGCAAAATTCAATATCACTTGCCTAAAATCCAGATGAGATATCATATCATATCATATAATATCATATCATATCATATCATATCATATCATATCATATCATATCATATCATATCATATCATATCTCATGTCAGGTCATATCATACATCATACCATATCATATCATATCGTGTCATGTCATATCATATCATATCTCATGGCATGTTATGTCATGTCATATCATATGATATCATATCATATCTCATGTCATGTCATGTCATATCATACATCATACCATATCTTATTATATCGTGTCATATCATAACATATCATACCATGGCATGTTATGTCATATCATATCATGTCATATCATATTGTACTGGAGTCTTGTATTAAAATATATATCACAAACACCATATTTTAATATTTGACTTATAAATTTGGGCGGGAAAACGCATGTTTTAAGTACAGATAAACTTAAACCGCTTGTGTAGTAATTCCTCGTTCTTTAGGGTCACCTGAGATAAGAGAGGGGTACAATGATGATAAATAACTAATATTTTCCTGTCACCCGATCTATATTTAAACACAGATAAGACTTAATTCTTAACGTGAGTCTCAAGACCACATACCAAGTCTTAAAAAAGGAATTTCCTCAATTAATATTTGCCCGTATTACGGACAGCTAAAACACAGTTGGTAATGGTGTTTAAAAGTTTCTATCATAATTATGAAGGACTGATTGTTTTCTATTTAGGAAATAGACACTTCATTTGATCTGAATATACCCACAAAACGTGTTCAGATTTGTATTCAGACAATGTAAGTGAAAACAGAAGTAAAAAAGACGCAAAACTGGACTGTATTGGTAAAGGTAAGCACACGGTAGATCTATATGTAGTAATAAGTTTATCAGGCAAAATTATTATAAATTATAGAAAGTGTTACTAGTATACGTGTAAAACTTCTATGTAGTTTTATCACTGTTTGTTTTTACGATACACTATACTTATTTTGTCACGATTTTCAGTATCTAAGCCTTATATATCAATAGTTAAACGAATATGAATTTTATGGTATAGCGAGAGTGTTGTAAAGTTTTAGATTACTTAAAACATCATTTTTGCCTACGAAACAACGATATTGTCTTCCTTGTGCCTGTAGGATAAAATGTTGGTATTTAATTATTTAAAGATTTGCATATTTTACTTATATATTAAGAGATATTATATTATCATAATATAACTACGGAGGCCAGTTAGTGTAATGTTGGGAAAATATTTTTTTGATCTTGCACTGAAACGAAAACTAAAGCGTGTAAAAACCATACAGAAAATTGATAAAAACCTTGTCCTATGCCAAGGTTGTACTATTTAAATCATACGCGACTACGATTCTAACTCGCGATCCAAACCTGATACCACAAGGATAAAAAGTCAACATATTAACGCACATATTTAAAAAAAACAACGACTCTTGATGCAAATTATTATAGAGCAGAATTTATGATAAAACATAGGTTTGTACACACAAAGCATGTTCTAAATTATAGTTTAGCTTGTTTTAATATTTCCTGATCGACAATGAAGTTGTAAATATCAATATTGATATTTGGAACACATCCTTTTGTATAATGAAGTTGTCTAGAAACATACCAAAATATGACCTTTTTGTAAAAATCTCTTAAATAACCACTTATTGTATCATTTTATGATTTTAATTTAAAAATATCTTGACAAATTAATTTCATTAATTAATTTAATTAATTTATTTTCAAACTTGAAAAATCACTTCTTATCCAACAATGTTGGTCGTAATATTGTTTAGCATCACACAAGAAATTTATTAGGTTAGTGCAACGAGAGCAAGTTTTTAAAGTCTAGGGATAACATATAGTTTGCATTGTACTAGGTGCGGTGAAGGAAATTTCAATGCGCTAGCACACAATACGGCACTTGGCAAACAAACCGCTCCTCTACTTACACAATTTGACACCGGATCGATCCGATTCATATTATGTTCTCTTAGTGCCGAGCACCAGGCGATGAAGTATTTTATTTTAATTTAAAGTCTCATATATGACCCTTTCTGTGATCAAAACCAAAATCATTTGCTCGCGAGTCGGACACTGCTACTAAACAACCGAGGCGGCCCCTTATACGCCCAGTTATAGACACGCTTGTACAGTCTACTTTATACTATATTTAAATAAATGATAACAAAAACACTAGTTTTCTTTTATATTGCATGTAGCCTGTGACGCTTATAGAACACGTAGCCTGTGACACTGATTTTATTGAAATGTGGCACATGATTAGGCGGCATTTATTCTTTATAAATGAATTTAAAACTAAATATATATATATATAATATTGTATATATATAAACATAGAACATAGATAAACATGTTTTGGTGGGTAATTCGGAAAAGGAACAAAGACACTGGACATGGCGGTGGTGTCATGATATATATGCATCTATATTTTAAGTTTAGGTAAGTTTACCCGTTGCCCAGTCTTTTCAAATCCCTTTCTATTTATTGACATTTATATATATTTATTGTACTTTTCTATATATGTAGTTAATAAAGCTCTTTTACACTTTTCTTTGATTTTTTTCACTAACACATCACCGTGAGCAAAGGCGTGATTGTAAGAGGTCATCTATTTTTATAAATATCAACAACACCTGTTGTATACGGTAAACCATTACATATTTTAACAATTATACCTAGGTTATTTTGTATCGATGAGCCGTTATAAGGTTCATATGGGTATACAAATGATTGCTATAAATGATGGCTATAATATAAGCACCATAGTAAACCTCATATATTGTTTTGTTTAGGTTACCTGGTGAAATTATATAAAGAATATACTGGTATTACATGAGTGTGTTTTCACGCTAAGTTACACTTTGGTATGTAATATATGTGTGTCATTGTCCGTATATACATGTATATAAAGCCATTAATCGTTCGTGTGTGTGTGTGTGTGTGTTTGTGTGTTACTTTATATATCTA
This sequence comes from Tegillarca granosa, assembly GCA_029721355.1. Lineage (NCBI taxonomy): Eukaryota > Metazoa > Mollusca > Bivalvia > Arcoida > Arcidae > Tegillarca > Tegillarca granosa. Next base: position 2,534,419 of record CM056603.1, read on the forward strand.
TGTTAATATTAAGTCATAATCCATATACATGAAAACTATATCAATACTGATGAAACTATATCAATATTGATGAAACTATATCAATACATATATATTTTGTTGTGTGTTATGTACAAATGGATATAGAGCCCATGTGTATGTAAATGCAATGCGTTTTAGTGTATTCTGATATATATTTGTTTTATGTTATAGGGTGTAAAAAAAAAAGAAATGTAAATACCCTAATAGATATTGCTTATGATAATAAACTTTGTATGTGAATATCCGAGGTTTGCTGGTATTTTCGAACCCTGTTACAATGAAAAACCTAAAGAACGGGAAGTATAGGAAAAACATTAATATAACCCCCACTAATCATGATGAAAAATAACTTAATACCTACAGATTTAACTGTCTAGTAGCCTCTAACCTTTTCTCTAAAGTGTCTTCTACATAGCCTATCTTTAGCTATTTGCACTCCTCCACCTCATGCCTTTTCCAGCATCTCTTATTTACACTAGAACAAGCTACTGTGGAAGCCCCGTCTGCTCTCATTGAACGAAGACCTGTGTTAATATCCCTACAAACCTCCCTTAGTCTAGATACTACAGCTTCCCTAGCCCTGGTGTAACTCAAAGGTTTGTTTTTTGTCTATCAGTGCACAACGAGACTTCGACGTAAAACCTGGCTTAAATAAAAAATGATCTTAATCCAAAGAAATATTGGCAACTTGAACATATCTACGAAGTATTCTATAAGGACAAGCTAAAGTAACGCCTTTACTAATAACGATCTCATCAGCATTTCTATACTGATCAGTTTTACTCTTGGGCAAAAATAATGATATATAATCATCATGAAAAATGACATATTTTCACAATAATGTCCTAACATCATCGTATCTAAGAAAACCTGAGTAACAAAGAACAATTATAGCTTAATCTCTGATTATGAAAATATCGCTAGAATTCTGAATACTTCTCACAAACCTCAATAATAAGTTGAGAATCAACAATGTCTTTTTTGATTATTGGTTTACTGTTTTGTCTCTTCGCTGATTCTTACAAATTTGTAATATATGCGTTAGAAGTAGGGTCGGTAAGACAGCGAAGTTTATTTGCCCATTTGATGGCGTATACTGAAGATTCCACTTCATTATATGAACCCTTTGTATCAATTAGTTGAGTCAAAACCAATGAAACATAAATAGGCTGTGCTGGTATACTGCTAATATTTTCCGAAATTGCAAAAGTTTGCTCCTTTTTGAAATGATTAAAATAGTTTTTCACAGTACCTTCACCACTTGATTTTATCAAATGTTTTGACATACTGTCTGCTAAAGTTAATAAGTTAGAAGAAATTTCCTGTCCATCGTTGACATCCTGCAGGTCTTTATGTATGGCTGACTCTAAATTCATTCCTCAAAAACCAAAATTAACAATGTTTATTTCTTAGAGCTATAAAACCCAATATAATCCCCAAAAATACCATTCCTGCCCCTGCCTTTCATTATCACTGCAACTCAATATTTTGCTTTCTGCAACAAAACTAGCAAATTTATTATTCTTATATAGTTTTGGCCAATATGGAGCAGATTTCCATAATAGAAGTATCAATGTGCCTTCAACTTTTTCATTTACTATTTTATCTACTGTTTTACTCTCTAGCCTTGGTGGTTGAACTAAATAATGATTCTCTGAATGCCAAGATTGCAAAAAAAGCATCTACCCCCAAGTATCTGGACACCACCATCTTGAATTAAACTGACTACATTTTGCATTGTATTTACTAGCAAACCTGTCATAGGTATATGGACCCCATTTAATATTCAACCATATAAATACAGAATCACAAATCTGTCACTGACTCTACTTAATTTGTCAGCTGTCTTATTGTTTTCTCTATTTTTCCAAACTGGATTTATAACATTTCTATTTTCACATACATCGTTTTTATTAATAGCTTTTGCTTGCAACTCTGGCTTCATACTACCCTTCTCTATAATACTAACAACATTCTTGTTGTCTGTGTACCATGGCACGTCTCATTAGAATATAATACTCTCAGTACAGCTTCCAACTCTCTCCAAGTGGAACTTTCACCCATTTTCTACCATAAAAGCACCATAACCAGTGCTTGAAGCATCCGAAAATACAGTGCATGTGCATTTCATACTACTTTCAATATCTAAACCATTTTTACTCGAAACATTCTCTAACCAATACTCAAGCTCTTTCTGAGCAGGCTTACTAATCATAACTGGTGAATTCCAACTTGCTTTATAATTAATACACTTATTAAGCTCTCTGCTTCTAAGCATAACAATTTTGCCTATAGCTGCTTGCATTGATATGATCTGTCCTGTAATACAAGCTACTTCTTCAACAAGTACACAGGGATTAGTTTTTACTTTCTCCAACAAACTACTAATTTTATTCTTAAGTTAATCCTTTTTTCAATAATGTACACTTTACTTTCAGCGAAATTCGAACCCAACCAGGTCAAAATATGACTTGATTCCAAATTACATTTGTCATTTGCAATTAAAAAACTACATTCAATCAAATCTTGATAGACTTTTTGACTTACTTGTCTACTTTCTGCTAAACTTTGACTACATTTCGTCCTTATCACCTAAATACATTATTATGCCATAACTTAAAGATCTCCAGTATGTTACTAAAGATTTTGTCACTTCTGTGAAAATACACCAAACTGTGGTAACCCCAAAAGGCAAAACATCAAAAACAAAATATCTACGCTTACTCCCAAAACACCAAGCAAATCCCAAAATAAAATTCTATGCTTGTGAAAAATCTCAATATGATGATAAGCACGTTTAAGGTCAAAACCGAAATCACGATACCCTTGCTTAAAAACTGTTTTAGCAACTCTTGAATCTTCATATTTAAATTTAAATTTAAATAAATGTAGATTAATGTGTCTTAGTTTACTTGTGTTACCTGCCACAGCAAAAGGCTTTTCATAAACCTCTGATATGCATCCTTTATCTAAAAGATTAGAAATTTCTTGTTCAACGAAAATAGCGTTATCCAATGATGATCTATTATTATTTAAATCAACCTTTTGGGAAATTGGGTGAAATGGTAACTTGTAACCTTCCCTAATAGTTTCTAAAACTGGAGAAGAAGCACCGATTTTTACCCATTTACTTACTGAAGCTTTTAATCTGCCTACTGGAGTCCCATCCGATACCTTTGAAAATTTTTTCATACATTCGAACTGACCTTGACCACTTTCTTGCCCGATACTTTCGATTCTATATTTTTAATGTACTTATCTTAGCTGTCTGTACTTGCACGTCTTTACATTAAAAACGCCAATGCCCTGGCTCTCCACAACTGAAACACAGTCCTGGTCTCTTGGTTGCAGCATTTCCCTAATAGTTTGACGAAGACTTGGTGGTCTTTTCTTGTTTGTAGCATGTCCCACTAGTTCTTCAAAATAGCTTTCTCAAAATATAACTAGTCAAAGTTATTATCATCTCTATATATTGCTTCTAATAAAATTTTTGTGAAAAAATCATCATGTTGTAAAAAAAACAGCTCTGAAAATTTTTTCGTAGTTTTCAAAATCGGAAATGAAAAATAGGAATGATTCAAGAGGAACCACTCTAAATTACCAACGTGTATGAATGTCCTTAAAAATAGTCCCATCTATAGTCTGTTTAACTAAGCAAACTGTATACAGTAAATACCTGAATGGAATGACAACTCATGGTATCTGATACAGACTATAAAACTGCGTACGTGTTATTCTTGTAAGTTAACTGGCAGCCATTGTTAAAAACAATACATAGCGGTTCTTATTGTATAGGTCCCCCTGCCAGAGTTTGCGCGAGTGAACTCATAGAAATAAGAATACTGAAAAAAATTCATGGAGTATTGTGAATGATAATTTCATAACGTTGAACTTCGTTGATTGAGATTGATGTTTATAGCTTGATTTGAAAACCATGTAAAATTATTAAAAATATAACATAAACATTCAAATGAACAGTATTGCCATGTCCATTCTAATAAGCACCTTTACCATCCAGATGCCGAATCTTGCTTAAAAACAGGATTCTGAGAGGTGTACAATTTGTTGTACAATTTGATCGACACATTTGTCTCCCCTTGTACGAACTCTTTTGAATTTCCCAATCTCCTAGGACATTCCATTGTTTGGAACCTTACATGGAGACTTCTTTTCGATATGAATGCGTTCGATTGAAACGCGCCATTTTCTTCTGGTTTTTAAGTTTGGACTTCCTAATTGCTGTGTTTTCGGCTTTCTGAATTTTCTTTTCATCACTGTCATCGGCTATTCTGTTCAACTGATATTCCTCAGCCGTCAACCATCCCATGGGTGAACTGTCTGCCATTTTAATTAAGTTTTGTCTCTGATGTGATAATGAAATACCTTCGGATATTTTTTCCTAAGCCTTAGCAGTCCTGGCTGAGATAATTGGATCTTCTTTTAACAAAACATTAGCTTCACTGAGTTTTTGGTGAACTTAAGCGTTTGTTTAAAACTGTTCCACGTTCCCTTTCTTTCGGAACTTGTACGCTTCATTGTTTATTTGTTCATTTTTTGCGATTTAAGAATCACTATGCTGCCTTTGCCCTTCGTGAATTTGTAATTGGAAATGAGTTAACTTAGAAGACATTAGTTCATCAAACTTCTGCAGCATACCATTCTGTGGTTCTTCGACTATTTTACGTACTGCCGCCTCTTCCATACTGAGAAAAATTTGACTGATCAGGTTAAAGGAACAAGCTAGAATGATATCTCTCTTAACATCAATTCAGAACTACAACTCGTATATACATTAACATAAAACCCGTGCAACCCGTGTTATTAATATTAATACATATAGAACACCCTCTATTCACATTTAAATACTGAAAAACCAATTAGACAACAGTTTTTGCTATTCGTTGAAACGCTAAAAAACGTTACTTCAAAACGCCCTCAAACTTTATAACGTATTTCTGTACCTGTGCAGTAATGCTTTCAATATAAAATTATTGTAAGCAGTAATTAACTGAGGATAAATCTGATTCATCAGGTTTAACTAGTCATTGTTGTAGAAAATAAATAATCAATATTTCTTCTTTATCTCGTATACGATGTCTTAAATGATGATGATGTTTTGTTAAATATGATTAGCATATAAGCCACATAGTGTTATTCTGATTTAATAAATAGTTACGTCTATCATTTTTGTGAAGAGCATACACGAATGTATTCCATATTTCAGAGTTGTTAAAAATAACAGTAAACCAATGGAAACAGTTGCACAACCAACAGAGATGGCAGTTACAGAAGACCAGTGTAACTCACTTAATACAAACACAGCGGAAATATTAAAGAAAGAACGGAGAGAACAAAAACCATTCTTCTACTGCAGATTTGTAGCGAAATATCCATCAACAGCATTCTGTAAGTAACAAATTATATCCACCAGCTTATTTCTATATGTTATCAAACACATACGGTAACGGATAATTGTAAAAATGAAACAGATCCGGTACCAGATTTTTGTAAGTAATGAAACATATAATGTAACAAGGAACTGTAATTAATGGAACATATCCGATAACGGTTTTCTTTATAGAGCAAAACAAACCGGGCTATAGTCACTGTTAGCAACACGTGTACGGTAATACATTTATATAGAAAATGGAACATATCGGATTTCTGCAAGTAATTGAACATATTTTGAAAAAAAAAGAATTTTGCAGATTTTTTTCTTCGCAAATGCAGACCATTCATTAACTTATTTTAAAAGGTTGTATATATTTTGATAAAAATTGATCTGTTACCAATATAACGAATTTTCAATAATTTCTTTGATTTTACAGAAGGGTGGTGGTGTAATTGTATTTTACGCCCCTGTCAAGAATCTTTCACTTATTTCGAGACGGTCTGTTCTGGGATGGTGGAGGAATCGGAGTACCCGCAGAAAACCACCGACCTTCAGCAATCGAACTGACAAACTTTCTCACACTAGGATCTGTACTGAGTTGGATTCGAACCCAGGCGGTGAGAGGCACTGTGATTTTACAGAAGGGGAAATGTTTTATTTTTAGCTACTCCTATCAATTAATTTTAAACTGCCCTCTCACATATTTTACAGTTACATGTGAAAAAACAACAACTATTGAACATATTAAGTTTTGTGACGAATTAACCATACAGACCGTGAGCACTTTCATTAGTCATAATTTCAGTCTAAACACTAATTGCACTATAAGCGAGATAATTGAAGACCTTTAATTATACTACAATTACACCTCCCGATAATTAATGCCCGACTCAGTTAATATTATTACCGGTCATAATTTGCTTTTGACCTTTTTCTTGTCTGGTCTTGTTTGGCTGTCTCTTATCATGCAGGTGTTTGTGCTGTGGTGTGTTGTGTTCGTGGCGCGGGGCGTTTTATGTTGCAGAGTTTACCTTTTTCATCTATAACTGTGTACGATCTATATTGAAAATACTTAGGTCAGGTAACATTGTGTATTTTAGTTTTGAGTCTCGGTGTTATGTACCTAAGATCTACTGTGGTGTGGTCCGTGCTTTTGCATTGCTGTGTATAGTATTGTAAATTAATGTACCGTGGTTTTATCTACCGTAACGGTAGTGTTATGTACAATATTTTTTTGTACCCTTTGTTTGATGCACCGTAGTGGTATCTAGCATGGCTTTATGTAACGTGGTGTTATATATCTTAGTGTGTTATACCATTTTTATGTACCGTGATTTTGTCTACCATAGTGTTATGTACTTTACTGTAATTTACACAGCATTACATACCGTGGCTGTATCTACTGTAATGTTATGTAACGTTATGTGATTTTTCGTGGTGTTTTGTATCGTTGTGTCATGGGCCTTGGTTTTATAAATCGTAGTGTTATGTAACGTTGTGTTATGTTCCATGTCCCTCTGTTCGTGATGTATTTTTTAAGAAACTATTTTATTAAGGTATTAAACAAAAGATAACTTTTATCTGTATATTCAAATATAGTTAATATATTGTTTTTTATTTCTTTTATAGGTCTTACTTTTTTCGGACATTTAATTTTGGTAATTGTGAGTGGCATATTACTAGTAGCAGGGTATGAATTATTTCCAACTCGTTTCGATAATTTACCATTGGAACTGTATAATATACCATATAGATCACGTGATATGTCATGGCGGGACAGAAACCAATACCCAAACAGAGTATATCGAACTTTAAAAAATAATGCAATACCTAGATATGAACGACGACTTCCTAACGTGCGAGCATCTGTTGATCTTTGGTATGATAGCAAAGGCGGAAATATATTCAGCAAGACGTTTTTAAAGAAGATACAAAAGATTGAAAATTATCTCACCTCAGATAATGAGTACAAAAATAACTTCTGTATGACCTCGAGTTCGACCTTAACCTGTTCCAAACCACGTTCTATTCTACGATACTTTGATGGGACTTTTTCGTCTATTGACTCATCTTTATATGATCCAAATTTTAATAATATTACATCAGTTTTATTTACAGCCTACACTAATAACAAAACAAGGTCCAAATTTGAAGATTTTCTACCAAAACAATTCCAAATGTCTTCAAAGCATGTACATGCGTCTATTACGAGAACAGAACTGTTTATCGGATGTTCAGTTACAGGAAAAACTAAATGTTCTACATTCGAAGACAAAACAATCAAGTTTCTTATGGACGTTTTAAAACCAAAACTAGAAGAGTTTGCAAACACCGAGGAAGCTGGTTTTGATTTCTATTACTTTTCTTTTCTGATGTGGCGGGAAGACGTGAAAAAACAAGCTATATTGGACATGCTCTTCGCTATTGGAAGTTTGTTTACCATTTTCATTTTTATGCTAATCCATACAAGGTCTTGTTGGATAACATTCTGGGCAGTGTTAAGTATACTGATCAGCTTTGTAGGAACAAATTTTATATACAGGGTTGTCCTAGATTTCCAGTATTTTGGGTATTTTCACATTTTGGCGATATTTATTATTTTAGGTATTGGGGCAGACGATTTATTCGTATTTTATGATGTATGGCGCCTTACGGCATATTCATCTTACCCTAGTTTAGCACATCGGCTTTCAGATGCATATCGGAAAACAGCTCTTAGTATGTTTATCACATCATTGACAACGATGACCGCGTTTATTGTAAGTGCATTTTCTCCTATGTTAGCAACCAAGTCTTTTGGTCTTTTTGCCGCCATCCTGGTTGGGTATAATTATATCTCAGTAATAGTTTTCTTTCCAGCAGTTGTAATTATCTACCATTTAAAATTCGAGAAATGGACATGGCCATGTTGCCGTTGTTGTAAACGTTCAGAGGAAATAAAACCAGAAGACTTTGCATATGGTGGTCATATCAACAGCTCACTTGACCAATCAGAAGACAGCATAGAAAAATTCAAACAGCAACATTTTCCAACAAAGATAGTAGACAGCAAAAGCTCTCACATTGAATATTTTGAACAACCATCTATAACTGTTACAACAATTAGTGACAGATATCTGAAAGAAAATGAAAACCATAAGAACACAAGTAATATTTCCAATTCAGACGCATTGGAGGATTCCATAGCAGAACAAAGTAGTAATTCATCTAAAATAATCAAAGAAATGTCCAATTCTTTATCAAACATAAAGAAGTCGGCACTTTCTGCACCGAACACAGTTGTACCATGCTCTCCGTCAAATACCAAACTTGGTTCTAGCTCTACAGAAATAAACGACCAGAATATATTGTACGAAATTACTCTTCCAGCAAAACAGCAGAAACATCAAAAGATGTTAGTAATATTTTTCAGAAAGCATTATTTTAGATTCATTACGAATAAAGTAGTGAGGCTGATCATGCTGCCTATATTTGCTGGAACCGTCGCTTTCTTCGCCTATAAAGCATCATTTCTAAAACCAGATAATGAAGGCGTAAGTTGGATTTATCTATATATTTTGACTTATATGTTAGAAGTATATATCAGGATACTGTGTATCCAAAACGTGTTTCCTCGCTGACTGTTGTTAATGTTCAGACGTTTTCAGAATAACTTTAAGAAATGCCCTGTGTTCGATTTAAATACTTCTCATGCTCTCAATCAAACAAGGGACGGAGAAACATTTTTAGTGTCTTGTTTCCCATTTTTTTTCAATTAAAAAAAATTGTAATAATAAAAATAATAATAATAATAATACATAAAATAAATATACAACAAAAACAACAGCAACAACAACAACAACTACTACTACTACTACTACTCCTACTACTTCTACTACTACTACGATCATGATGATAATAATTACAAATGGATAAACGTACAGTAAAATACGCTGAGATTACATTTGATAAAACATAATATAAAAGATCTCAAAGTTTCGGGTTAACAGAATCTGCTAAGGGTTATTCACTTTTAAGTTCATTACATTTAACACACTGAATTTGCGTCTATTTTCAGTTAAACGTATATAAGCCTGATCACACTTATGCCAAATCTCTACAACGTGAACAATATTCAATGTTACACAGTACCGCAGACAGTCTAGCAGTTCTATATATAGTGTTTGGTCTAGAACTCAAAAATAGGGACAAGTGTCACTTTTCATCTATTAACTGTAGAGGTAAAGAAGTGTACGACAAAGAGTTTGATCCAAACCCAGTACAGAATCAAATTGCATTAAAGGTAAATATTCCATTTAGAAGTAACAGCAACATTGATGTTGTTACACCAATGGTAATTGATAACTTCGCCAAACCTTTTTAATTTTGATGAATAAAAGAAAAATTTGGTTCTGAAAATGAACTTAAAAAATTCTACACTAGATATCAAACAAAATCTTCGGTTTGGTTAGATATTTAGTCAGTCATTATGAAGTATTTATTAGTACGGTGTACCCTTTATTGTAGTAAGTTAGACACCCTCTCTTACCCCACTTTTTATACAGTATTATAACTGATCTTTGGTCTACCGTGTGGTATAACCCCCCTTGTTTTAATTAAACAGTTTATTTAAGTGACGCTCGCTTATGTTATTCTTGGTTCTTTTTAAAGTGGAAAAAACAATACTTGTGCTAAAAGCAATCTATTTTACTTGCAGAAATTTTGTGATGAACTATATAAATTTAACGACGATCAAGTTTCTGAATACAGAATAAAAAAGAACAGAGAGACAGGGCAGATAGAAGTAGCTTGTTTTACAAGGGATTTGGAAGTGTTTTTATTGGTGAGAATGTCATCATATACAATTTACGATTTTTATTGTACTGTGTATAAACGACAATAATTAAGTAAACGGAGGTAGAAGAGAGTTCCTATCGATCATTCAATGTGATTAGAGTAACCAAAACTGATACATATGACCACAGTTCTGAAAAGAAAATGTGTTCGTGTCTTGAATTGTTGAGTTAATCGATGTACTTTGAATGGATTTATAAATGTTTCTTTTCAATATATGCATATGAATTAGACTTTGGAATGTTAAAACCAGTCAAATTCCTTGATAAATCAAAGTCATATACGGCTAGCTAAACTTTCCAATCCCATTGAAAATAAACAATTATATATTCCTCTTTTTGTTTTTGGATCATCGAATTATTCAAAATCTTATTAAATTATTTCTTATTTAAATACGTCATAGTAATAATAATATAGTAAACCGAACAACGTATTACATAAAAAAGCCATATAAAAAAATACGAAAGTAAATAGGTTTTTGAGAATATAATTCATTGATTGAATAAATTTTAGAAACAAAATGTTCCTGGGCTAAATTTGTCACTTCCATGGGATTATAATAAAGTGGAAAGGTTTATGTTGGCCAAATCAAGTGTTTACAACGCATCCGTTTTCAATCGAAGCTTTAACCACAAACTTCAAGTAAGTAAAGAATAACACATTCATTGCAAAGTTGTGTAAATTGTCTATTAATCAAAAATCAATACGTTATTTTGACTTTGCCGCTGTTTTTGATGAAGGCTTCAAGTTCGTTTTGCTTAAGCAACAAAAATGTCTATTTTCGTAACCAGTTGCTTTAATTTGGAGACGGCTCACCAGAACGCTGAAAAATATAGGTGAAGAAGCATTGACTCAAATGAGAATAAGGTTGATCGTAGTCGGTGTTCCTTTAAACCTAGCAAATTCTAAGTACAAGTCCACAACTACTACAGTAGATACGTGTTTGCTGTATGAAAGAGAAAACACATGAGAAGATGTGGAAATAACTTCTTAATGATTTTTAGAAAATGAGTCGTATAAAAAAGCGTACGTTAAAAAGAAAAAAAAAGAGTAAAAACATGTTTAATATCTGAGGTAAACTAAAAAAAGGATTTTTAAACTGTGTGGCATTGATACCAAAAAATAACTTGTTCTTTATTCCAGTTTAAATTGTTAAGAAACTTTTTCCATTGAGACAAACGATAAAGAAAACTTTCAACCTTTAAAAAGAACAGAGATAAATTTACAGACATTAAACTTTATTTTTAATAAGCTAAATGAATTATTCAGGACATTCAATTACTTCCTGCTATTGGATAATTTTCAGATTTTGAAGAGTTTAACAATCCATATACATGTCATGTGTCATCACATGAGGATTCATGTTTGTTTGGTAGAAATTGCTTATTGAGTTTGAAAGAACATTGATTTAAAATTATTTTAGGTACTTGATGTAAACCCGGTTTTGAATTCCCAATAACGTTAAAGTAAACGATATCTTAGTAATCACAAGTATTATGTACAGAAGGTCTTGTTCTTCTTAAAGGTGTTAAAAAAACGTATACAATTAACGCCAGAAGCAAAAGTGAGGTTATCTGTTTACTTCATCATTTGCCTCAATGAAAATAGTATACACCAATACACACTAACATGCCTATAAATACATGTACTAAATCATCATTACAAAACAACTAATAGGTAAATATATAACACAATGGCTGTTAAATGTTGATGTGGCAGATGTGCACATTGCGGAAAATCATTCCTCATTCGTGGCACTTGGGGCCGAAAAAGTTTGAAAGATAAAAACATGAGCCAAACAGTTGAAAATTAATGAATCTCAAAATTAAATGAATCCAAATCGAGCTAAAGAATGCTTTGCATCAAGAAAAACCCTTAGTTTTGAATAAATTTCAAAAATTAAGGCGGCTGACAATTTTGCTAAGTGGTACTTTTTCTGACAGCACAAAGTACTTTCTACTGAGTTATGGATACCCTCGCGCAGTTTGACTCCACTAGCAACGGTAAACTGATTTTAAAGAAGTGTAAATATATAACACAAATACCTGTTAAATTCTGATGTGCCATATATGCACATTTCGGAAAATCATTCCTCGTCAGTGACACTAGGGACCAAAAAGTTTGATGGATAAAAAACATAAGACAAACAGTTGAAAAATAATGTATCTAAAGTTAAAAAATTATATGAATCTAAATCCAGCGAAACAATGCTTTGTATAGGGGAACAGTCCTTAGTTTGAAATAAGTTTGAAAAATTAAGACGGCTGTAAATTTTGCTAAATATTGTATTTTCGAACAGCATAAAGTACTGCTACTGAGTTATGGATAGCCTCAGGCAGTTGTCCTCCAACAGCAGCGGTATCCGCTCAGGGGTAGTAAATATAAAACACAAATAATTGTGTCCAATCGCCCTTAGATAACATATCTGCATACTCTTCTTAATTGTACAAGATTTTCAGAAAAAACGATTAAATTGCTAAAAGGCACTTTGTAAGCGCTATACATTTATTTTTATAATCAGATACCCATTCAATATTGGCTGTACAATGCAGATCACATGACTTATACAAACGATTATGGTACTTATGATGACCTAATTGGAGAACAGACGTCTGTTTATTCTAAAGATTTGAACAGTTACAGAGGTTGGTAAACATTTTACACATCGTTTTAAGTATCGCGCAAATTATATGTGGGTATTTACATCAGGTACACGATTCAGAATCATTTATCAACTTATTACAACAAAGCAAAGCTGCTTACAATTAAAGTGTTGAATCAAGGATATTGCAAGCCTAGGATAACCAAGGACCTTAAACGTTTTATAGCAGACATCAAAATACTGTTAAAAGGTATAAAATGCTGTATGCAAACTTTGCTAGATATATTTGACTTACAATAGTTCCAGGCACCTTTCATTCTCAAATTTGATTTTGCACGTGGCAGGTGTAGCTAGCTATACAGTAGTGCTAACCCTTTTCGGAGCACCCTTCCTTGATTAAAGTTCACGTGTATAATTAAATTAAACAATATTCAAAGTTTATTACTTTTTAGGGGCTGGGTAGTGATTTAGTCATGCACTGGTTTATTTGTGTTTTAGTTTTTATGTCATTGAAGTAACACTATTTTCGAACTTTAAAAATATTTGCATTTTATATCTGTCACAATCTCAGTGTAAGTTGTGTCATAAGGTACTTTGAAAATAATGTTAAGATAATGATAGGCTCATTACTTGTAAAATTGTATTTACAAATTTATCAATCGTTATAATAAACATTCCGAGTCACACAACAAATAAATACTATCTAAATAGTTAACAAACTGTTATATAGACTTTTTTTGAGTTAATTGGTTCATTACATTTGTCAGGTGTTACTTATGGAAATAAGATTAAGTACATCGGAATACAAATCAACACGACTATAAATAACTTAGTGACAGGTTATGCAGAAGGTATACCCGTAATTGAAAAATGGGAAAACTTCATTAATTCACAGGTATTTGAATTATTACATTTTCTAAATTAATCATTTAATTCAAACAAAGTTTAAAAATGCATTTCTGTTGTTTTCTTTGTTTCTTTGCTTGATAAGAACAACATGTTAACTAATTTGACTATATACTCTGGAGTTATTGCCCTTAGTTCGATAAGAGCAACATGTTAACTAATTTGACTATTTACTTCGGAGTTATTGTCCATTTCTGTCGTTTTTTTTTTTTTTTTTTTGTTTCTTTGTTTGATAAGAACAACATGTTAACTAATTTGACTATATACTTCGGAGTTATTGTCCATTTCTGTTTTTTTTTTTTTTTTTTTTTTTTTTTTTTTTTTTTTTTTTTTTTGTTACTTTTTTTGATAAGAGCAACATGTTAACTAATTTGACTATATACTTCGGAGTTATTGTTCTTTGTTCGATAAGAGCAACATGTTAACTAATTTGACTATATACTTCGGAATATTGTCCATTTCTGTTTTTTTTTTTTTTTTTTTTTTTTTTTTTTGTTTGTTTCTTTGTTTGATAAGAGCAGCATGTTAACTAATTTGACTATATACTTCGGAGTTATTGTCCATTTCTGTTTTTTTTTTTTTTTTTTTTTTTTTTTTTTGTTACTTTTTTTGATAAGAGCAACATGTTAACTAATTTGACTATATACTTCGGAGTTATTGTTCTTTGTTCGATAAGAGCAACATGTTAACTAATTTGACTATATACTTCGGAGTTATTGTCCATTTCTGTTTTTTTTTTTTTTTTTGTTTGTTTCTTTGTTTGATAAGAGCAGCATGTTAACTAATTTGACTATATTCTTCGGAGTTATTGTCCATTTCTGTTTTTTTTTTTTTTTTTTGTTTGTTTTTTTTTTGTTTTTTTTTTTTTTGTTTTTTTTTTTGTTTTTTTTTTTGTTTCTTTGTTTGATAAGAGCAACATGGTAACTAATTTGACTATATACTTCGGAGTTATTGTCCTTTGTTCGATAAGAGCAACATGTTAACTAATTTGACTATATACTTTGGAGTTATTGTCCTTTGCAAGTCAGAACCTAACACAAAACCTCTAAATATGTAGACTCATTGTATTACCTTTTTACTTCTTTAGATGAAGAAAATGCCCAAGGGAGTAAACAAAGGTTTCCATCTTACTCGCAATACCTGGCATTGGATGTATGTTCAGAAGGTACGTAATTTCTAGAACTTTATTTAATCTATGTTCTTATGTAAAGAAAATATGTATTTTACTGCCTTGACGGAATATCCATATCTCTAGAAGGTAGGCATTGTTCTGTACTGCATGAGTTGTATCTCAATTTCTTCTTGAGATAGGTACTCTTTGTACTGTATTTGCTATATGTTCGTTTCACATAAAGTAGGTACCCTTCATGATAGTCTTAGGTATATATCTGTACAGACTGAATGTGTGTATGTCCAGAGGTAAGGTACTTTTTTACACTATATATTGACACAATGTCCATGTGTCCAAAATGTAGGTACTCTATCGGATAATTGTACGAGTATATAAAAACATATAAAATATTTTGATAAAATTCTAATTTGCAATAACTATTATCATTTTTAAATTTGAATCTAACATTTAAATATTTGCCGAGTTTTTGTAATCACACACACACACACAACATACATGAAAACGGAACGGATGCTCCTTAAAGTTAAGTACCTCCTATCTAACTAGCAACACTTTCAATATGTTTTGATATTTTCTGTACGTATAAGACAATCTGTTTTACTTATCATGCACACAATTTCTTTTACTGTTTGACATGGTAAACAATATGTTTATACTTCTTCGGTGGTAGTTTGAAGATTTTTGATAAAGTTCTGTTTTCTTTCTTTAAAACTGATACCATTTTAGAAATACATTTCAGTCTTTAGCTAATAATGCCATCCTTGGTATTGCTATTGGTGTGTCTCTTGCCTTTCCTATTCTTACCATTGCCACGATGAACATCATAATTGGATTTTTTGCTACGCTTTCTATATGTTGTACAACGATTTGTGTAATTGGAGTTATTCCTCTGGCAGGATGGAAACTTGGTGTAAGTAAATATTCAAAATTAATATAATATAGACTCTGAAGCTCTTCTACAAAATCTTTAATTTCATTTAAAAATAAAATATTCCTAATTTTTCTAGATTTTTCGAATTCAAGCTTGTGATTTAGCGAGACAAAATACCGTAAACTTGCGTTGACATAGCACTGGAAAATATAGCTGCGTGTTTGATAAAACTCAAGTGTTCAGAATTTTACAATAAAATCTTTATTAAATCAAACGCCAAATTTTGACGTTTTTTCCAGTCGAGTACTTGTGTAAAACAGGATGACCTCTGTAATAACAAAAATAATAGATTAATAATCTATAAATAAAAATAAATATTAATCGTTACAGTCTTTTGAAAAATTAAAACTCTAACTAATTAAAAAGGAAACGCCAGTATCAAAGTTTAACTGTCAACACAGTTAACACAATATAAATATATTCTTTTTAGGATACTGCATATTTAGAATATTATATTCAAACTATCTTTACAGGTACTGGTGTCACTTAATATGTGTATGTTGGTAGGACTTGCAGTGGATTATGTTGTACATTTAGCAGAAGGATACAATATGTCTGAGCACAAGGACCGGTTGTCGAGGACACGTGATATGCTAGAAGAAATGGCGACTTCCGTTTTTGCTGGTGCATGCACAACGCTTGGCGCTTCTTTATTCATGTTTTTCACACAGATAACTTTTTTTACTCAATTTGGAATTTTCTTGTTTTGTACAGTAGGTTTTTCTCTTGTCTTTTCCCTCGGAATGTTTTCCGTTCTTATGAGTTTAATTGGACCGGAAAATGATACGGGTTCATTAACCGCTCTTTATCGAAAAATGAGAGGAATTAAAAAATGATTACCTATGCAGATAGTTCAAGCTAAAACAGTAAAGGTTTATTAAATCATCTCTTTTTCTTGTGTTTTTACATTTTTCGCTTTTTAGTTTCTTTACAGTCTAAGTTTGCAATCAACATTGTTTTATACGTTTAGATAAAGAATATCAGACATGAGAACAAAAATAACTTAAAATTACAATAATGTCGGAATCTTGAACTATGGTGAACAAAGTTACACGTTAAGTGTTTGTTTATATTATGTAATTCAATAATAATAATAATAATAATAATAATAATAATGCAAAATTAACCTGTATTACATGTGAATGTTTTATGGATTACAATTAATATCGGGTGAGAAAATAGGATGTTTTCAGTTGAACTTTTGTCAAAATATTTAGGAACGATGACGACAAAGTGTATGGCAGTTCATAACCCTTGTGTACATCATATTTAACACCGTACAATGTTACTTTAAAATGGAGAATGTAGGTTTTAACAGGAATTGGGGGGGGGGGGTTGTTAAAGATTGCACAATTAAAAACTTACGTCTTTGACGATTTTTTTTTGTTTCTATAAGTGTGCTAAATTAATTGTTTAAAATAAATTGAAAATAAAATAATTTGATATTTCTTATTGTTGAACATTACTATCAACCATGTCGGCGAATATTGTAATTAATTCAATACGATTTTTCTATCGTGAGATATTGACTGTACCTATGTTTGCTTTAGTACAATCCTATGTCCGACATGGCTTTGTGAAGCTACTATTTTACTAGTATCCTCGCCACGGGTCAAGTACAATATAAACCGCGAATAACACATCGCCCAAGAACATAAATATTATATGTTGATGACGTCAGCATTTTGTAATTTTTATATTTCATGATTTGTTACCAAATTTTACTTTTCCATTCGAAACCCCAGTTACAATACAACAATACAATTATTCTGTAATTAACACACACACACACACACACACACACACACACACACATATATATATATATATATATATATATATATATATATATATATATATAACAACGCTATGAATCAAAGAAAGTGATCACCGAATATAAAATCGTTCATCAAAAGAGTGGAGTATTGGTGTATTACGTCCCAGTCGAGATTTTTTCTCTAATTTCGAGGCGTGATATGACTGGGCAATAGTTTGCAATTGGGCCAAACATTAAATCAAAGCGAGTGCACGGGTAGCTTCTGGGACTTTCTCGCCATCATGATTAAAACCGTACAGCCAACAACAAGGAATGCTGCAAAAATGTGGTCTATTGACAGGGTGTATTGAAGGTTTTGACGCCATGATACATATGAATTGATAGTCTCGTGTTTAGTCAAACACCATTGCTTAGTTGCCCTTATTCCCGCCACTTGTTACGAGTTACGTCACAACTTTAGTAAAAGTGATCTGTTATTCATACAAAATCCGCAAGGGAAGACAATCCCGCAAAGTCCAAATTAATACAATATTATAATCAGTATACATACTGGCGCATTTTCTATCTAACTCATCTTATATTGTATGGAGTGCTTTTTTACCTTATAATAATGTACGAATAAGAGTGATCATAAAACATCAAGAAAATGTTTATCGAGATTATTAAAAGAGAACTGAAACGCAAGAAAAACAAAACATCATAAATTAAAGACAACATGAAAACACTTGTCATTATAATTATAGGGATCAAAATCCGGAGAGTGTAAAAGGTTAAAAAACAAAACATCATAAATGTGTTTTAGAGGTAAGTAGCCTTATTAAACACATTAAAATGCAATTAACATCTGTTTATAGTCACTGGATAAATAACCGTAAAATTAGTGTCGATGTCTGATCAGGACAAATGCATTTTCGTCCTTTCCAAGTTTAAAGTTCCTTTATTTCTCTAATTGTTAACAACAATAATGAGAACATATCATAAATACAATAAATACAATTACATACTATGAGTAGACATTTACAAAACAATATAATACATTAACCCGGAGGACTGACTCTCTCATTTATAATTTTAATAAACTTACACAAATTATTAATATCAGATAACTTTTTGGAAGAGAAGATTTGATAAAAACTTACAACATTTGGCTTACTTCTAAGTCTATTAGGAATGAAAAGTCTTCTATAATCAGAAAAAGGTTTACACTTTAGTATAGAATTGACATATTCTATTTTCTCTAAGTATATTTTGCCACCTTCCAGTTTCTGTTGGTAGTCTATTGTTTGAACATCTAAACTTACTTAATATGGATCTATTTTTTTTAAAGAAATGTTCCTTCAAGTGTATCTTAGAATACTGTTCATTCACTCCATATTCACTGTTCTGTGTTCCTTTTAGAGCTTTTGGTGCTGCTTTCCTAACTATTTCTCTTTCTTTATAGTTCACAAATTTAGCTACTATGGGCCTCGTGGTACTCATTCCTTTGTTTCCAATTCTGTGAACTCTATGAAACTTAATATCCACTGTCACTCCTAGCTTCTCATTTATAAAATCTTTCAACACTAGAGATATTTTCAAAAATTCATTCATACCAAAAACTGTAAAGGATTGGAATTCGTTGCCCGAAACATGTGTGAATGCTAAAACCGTTCTGGAATTTAAAAGTGCTTTAGCAACTGCTGCTCAGCGCGACTAGTCACCATCAACGCACACTCTTTCCCTGGAAGATCCGTACTCAGTAGTGAGGCACTTTCCAGTACCTATACAGATACAGAAACACTGCCCCCGTGTCTTCTGCTTCAGTTTCTGCTATCCCAGTGAAAACTAAATTGTCTCTCATGCTTCTTGATTGTAAATATAGATGCTTTTCCTATAATTCACTAATGTTCTGCTTTATTTCCGAGACTTCATCTTTTAAACACAAATTTTCGTTCACTAAATCCGTGACATTGGTTTTCAGTTCATCCGCTTTAACTAGATTTTCTTCATATTTAGTGTTCATGAACTGCATTCCACTTTCCATTTCATTTACTTTATCATTTAGCCTATTTACATTCGTTACCACTGTCTCTATAGAAGTCTCAAACTTTGAAAGTCGCTTCTCGATTCCGTCCAATTTATCCAACTTCTCGAGTACTTTATCTAGTTTCATACACAAATGATCAATTCTAACCCCGTAATTTATAGTTTCCATGGAGTGTCCATGTTGAGATTGGATCAGAGTAGGATTAGCCTAAGGATATCCGATAATTGGTGATACATTATAATTTAGCCCTTGTGGTTAATTCATATTTACTGGTGTTGATTGCTGTACCATACTGGGATGCTGTGACATATTGAATATTGGAGTAGTTATAGTATGTCCATATAAATGTCTATTATTTAATTCTTCTTTACTATGTTCACAAGATCTATCCTGAGTAGTGTTCAAACTAACTTGTTGTATTTGTACTTTGTTATGACTTTCACTATCCTGACTTAAATTAGCTCCTTTTTTACGCTTATTTTCAGATTTTCCTGTACTTTTAGAACTCATTTAAGTATATTTGATAAACAGAACAAATATTGTCCAATCATAAAATTAAAATATAACTTTTATCCATAGCTTTTTATCATTTTTCTCAGAGCAAATTACAACACACCTGTCTACTCACGCATGCGTAGATACAAAACCGAAGGTGTAAAAAGCGAATTTGACAAAAAAAAGAAGCTAATGCTTCTCCATGACGACATAGCTACCTGCACGCGTGATATTGGAAATTAGTGCTTACCGCACACTTTACTTACAATTCAATTCACTTTATTCGACTCAGCCACTATAAAAGTGGTACATGAAGGCATTTACAAATATATACATGTATATACAACGGATCGACAAATACATAATACAATCACATAACATTATATATTCTCATATTGTTGTCATGTGCTACTTTTGAATTCCTATAAAATAATACATTTCAAAAGCAGCACATGAGTGCTACTTTTGAATGCATTATTGCATAAAAATTCAAAAGCAGCACATGACATTGTAATTAAAATGGTTATTTAAACTGTTTATATATAATTGATAAAAAAGTGATACATTTTTCAGAACTTTAACATTACACAATGTTAAAAGACGAAACATTTTATCATAGGATGGATATTGTACATAACTATTTTGGTATATATTTTTCCCTAATATTCTCAAACGTTTTACATATAAACAAGTAGTGAAATTCATCTCCTATATTATTACTAAAAAAAGGGCAAAACAGTTTTCTATGGGAGTATTAACCCATCTGCCAGTTTCAACTGGAAGTCTGTTGTTGCAAGTACGCAGTTTACATAACAAAAGTGCATGTTTAAATGGCAGTTTCAGTAAATATATAACAAATACATGCTAAATTTTGATTTAGTAAATAATTTATTTTCTAAGTTAAAAACAGCTTTAAATGAAAACTAAAAATGAGCTTTTGATGAGTGTTTATCACTAAACCATTCTTGTATAAACTGATCTTGTATAATTCTTTTAAACAATATTTTATACAAAGATACATCAACAGAAAACTGACAATGCCATAAAAATCCTAGACCACAGTCATTGAGTAATTTTTGAATATGTTGTAACCACAAAAAATTACACACACCACTTTCTTGTAAATTAAACATGATTTTGTATATAAATGAGGAAAGTTTACCTGTTGTAGGCTGTATCATACTACACCAAAAATTAAACATGCGAGAGTATATCTGTATATAGAGTGGAAATCTGCCAAGTTCGCCATATACCATATAATTAGGTGAAGTTTTCTTTAGTTTCAAAATACGTTTACAAAAGTCAAGATGTATACATTCAATTTGCTTTAAATTTTCAAAACCCCAAACTTCACAAGATTAAAAAAGAACAGATGCAACTAGACAATCAAACAACTCTAACTGTAAATCAATAGGCAAATGTAGATAACTAATTTTACCGAGTAATGCATACATAGCTTTTTTGGCCTGTGTGATAAGACATTTTTTGCGTCAAAAAAATTACCATTATATTTAAATAATATACCCAAATACGAAAAACTATCTACAATCTCTATAATACTATTACCACATGTAAAACAATATAACTTCTTTGTTTTCCGTTTACTAAATACCATTATTTTGCTTTTAGCTACATTAATTTCCAACTTCCATATTGCACAATAATTATGAAAAATATTTATAGCATTTTGTAAACCAGTATCAGTATCTGAAAACAGAACAGTGTCATCAGCATATAAAAGAAAAAACAATTTTATGTAAATACCAAAATATTCAAACATCAATGAAGTAAAATGATGCACACCTTCAGCAATATTTTGATGGAAAAAAGTTTCAAGATCATTTAAGTACAAAGAAAACAGGAAAGGGGACAAGTTTTCCCCTTGCCTCACACCAACATTACAAATGAAAAAGTCAGAAAAATTATCATTTATTTGAACACAAGATTTTATACCTTTATACATATTATATATAACATGAAATATTTTACCTTGTATACCAGAATTAAGAACTTTATACCAAAGACCTGCTCTCCAGATCTTATTAAAAGCACATTTTAGATCGATGAATGCACAATATAAGCGTTTCTCCTGTGACAAAATAAAATTAATAAGAAAATGTAAAATAAAAATGTTGTCAAGAGTTGAATTACTCTTTCGAAATCCTGCCTGTGCATTACAAATGAGATTATTAAGATCTGCAAACTTATTAAGACGATTATTTAAGATACTTGTGAATAGTTTTCCCAGACAGCTTATAAGTGTTATGCCTCTATAGTTTTCTGGGTTTTGTGGACTTCCTTTATTTTTAAAAATTGGTTTAATTATTCCCAACAACCATGAATCTGGTACATTTCCAGTATTGAAAATAATATTAAATAAACATATATATACAGGGAGAAAAATATGTACAGTTTTAGAAATGTATTCATTAATAATTTTATCTACACCTGGAGCTTTATTACATTTCAAGAGTTTAACAGCACTGATAACTTCATCAGCTGTGATAGCACCATTAATTATGTCGTTTTCAGTATCATCTGAAGTCAAACCATCATATAAAAGAAAATCACTGTTATTGTCAATATCAACATCATTTGTCTCGTTCAAAGATTTAAAATGATTAAACATTAAATCCATAGAAACACTGTCACTTTTATCTTTATTATTTGTTAACTTATTTAAAATAGTCCAAAAATTTCTGCTATCTCACGTAATTTTGCCCCAATTTTGTCTTTATGTTTATTGTAATAAAAATTTAAAGTCTTTCGGTATGAAGTCCTTTTATCCTTTAAGTTCCTTTTGTTGTGAAGATTTTTGTTACGGTTATATATTTTCTTTGCCTTGTGAAAGTCTCTACGTTTATATTTACAGTCCTTTTCAAACCACTTTTTATTGTCTGTTCGTTTTTTCGCGCGTTTTTTACAGTATGTTTTGTGCCGAACACATTCACAGCATTATTTATAAATACAGTTCCTATTGCGTCCGCTGCGTTATTTACAACTTGTTGAATCGAATCAGAAGAATAAGTCATATAGTTTAATATTTCCATCACTTTTTCACTGTCAATATTGTTTACAAAATCCGAAACTTTGTCTTTATTCCATTTTATAAATACCGCGTCTTGTATGTCCGATGACTCTCCGTTTTCGTTGTAAACTGTTTTTGAAACAATATCAGTTAATTCAAACGAAATACAACAATGTGCATAAGAGAACAGTCTTTAAAACTCATATACTTCAAAATTCTTAACTAATGGAAATAAATTAGAAGATAACAATACATAGTCTACAACACTCTTATCTTTACATGTTTTCTTACCCATTTTATAATCATATCCTAATCTACCATTTGCAAGGAACAAATTATTATTTTTACAGAAGTCGATAAGCTTATAACCATATATATTTGGTTTACCTTTATCTTCAGTGTATCGATCTAAATTCACTCCAATATCTTTCAAATAATTAGCATTATTCATATATTCATTAGTATTATCGTCAAAATTAAAATGTTCTGAGATAAACGAATCAACAACCATGTAATCCTGCAATGTAGATGTTCGAGCATTAAAATCCCCAACTAAGCAAACCAGATCGTGACATGAAAACTTTATTAATTCGTTCTCAATCTCCGTGAACGCGTCCGCTGACGAATATTTTGTCCCATAAGGTGGAACCAAAATGCACATTCTTATCAATATTGAGAACACTTTTAGATAACGATACCCAAAGCACATATTCATTTTCACTTTTATGAAATTCTAAGAACTTTTTTAACTCTTTCTTAAACACAACAGCTAAACCACCAGATTTTGATTTATATTTCCCCTATTTTTCATCCATATTTCGTATCCATCCGGTAACTGAATAACATCAGTGTCACACGTTTTTGTCTCGGCAAGAAATAATATGTCATGTTTATTTATTAATTCCAAAAATTCGGGAATACGGGAATATTTAGTTTGCTAAGTAAACCGCACACATTCAGTGAAGCGCACTTAATCGATAAAGTCTCTGTAGGCCTTTCGGAATGCCCTCGGGCGTATCCCTAGCTGTCATACCGGCTATCACGATCTCCTGTCCTCCCGTCCGAATCTGTGTAATTAAAAGGCAGCTCATCTTCTGCCGTCTATGTACAACTTGTCAACTACTAATTTTGCGTTGTAGCGTCTTCTTTTTGCCTCCTTTAATTTCGGTATTAATTTCCGTCTCCTTTCCTGTATAATTCTCGGGAACTGTTCAAATATGCTAAATTGTTCTTTTCCTCTCAGTTTCTCTGCAGCTAGTTTTCTAACTTCTTCTCTTTGCTTGAAGTTTCTAAATTTTGCTACTATGAGCGGTGGTTTCCCATGTTTGGATCTCCCTAGCCTATGCACTCTTTCAAACGGTATTTCTTCATTTACGTCCATTTCCTCCTTAAGAAATTTGTTCAACACTGTTTCCGTATCTTCGAATTTTTCACCTCTTTGATTTGTCGTGAACACTCGTTTAATGCCACTGAATAGCAGGTTGTCTCTCATCGAACGAGTTTGCATGTCTAATGTACAAATAACGTGGAATGGTACGAGTTTATTAGTAGATACGTAACATAAAATTTCACTTTTGGAATTGCGACTGAAAAACACAAACTTATAAAACAGTTTTTCAACTACGAATTATTTTTTTCCATTAAAATTTCTTTTACTGCAGGGTATGCTTATTTTCTAGACAATCCATACGCCATTTTTGGTACATTCTGAAGATAACTCTGTTATGCAGATCAATCAAAATACCAGCGTTATTAGTCCCCTACCGGCGAAAGCCGAAAGGGACTTTAGGTTTGCACTCTGTCTGTCCGTCCGTCCGTCTGTCATTTCTCAGTTTTCCACACTTTTTTCTAAATGCTTTATGATAATGAACTGATTTTTGGTATACGAGTCTACCATGATGTGTTACAGATCAAGTTCACGTTTCGTTTCCATCTGATAATTTTTACCGGAGTTATGGCCCTTTGATCTTTGAAAATTCACAGACATTTTAGTTTTCCGCACTTTTTTCTACACGCTTGCAGAAATGGAACTAATGTTTGGTATGCGACTCTACCATGATGAGTTGCAGATCACGTTATCGTTTCATTCTGGTACACAAATTTTTACATGAAATATGGCCCTTTGAATTTTAAAAGTTCACTGAAATTTCATTTTTCCGCTCTTTTTTTCTAATTGATTTTGTTAATGAACTGATTTTTGGTGTATGAGTCTACCATGATGAATTACAGATTAAGTTCACGTTTCGTTTTCATCTGATAAGTTTTACCGGAGTTATGGCCCTTTGATCTTTGAAAATTTACTGAAATTTTAGTTTTCCGCACTTTTTTTCTACACGCTTGCAGTAATGGAACTAATGTTTGGTATGTGACTCTACCATGATGAGTTGCAGATCAAGTTATCGTTTAATTCTGGTACACAAATTTTTACATGAAATATGGTCCTTTGAACTTTGAAAGTTCACTGAAATTTCATTTTTCCGCTCTTTTTTTCTAATTGATTTTGTTAATGAACTGATTTTTGATGTATGAGTCTACCATGATGAGTTACAGATCAAGTTCACGTTTGCTTTCCATCTGCTAATTTTTAGTCCCCTACCGGCGAAAGCCGATGGGGACTAAAGGTTTGCACTCTGTTTGTCCGTCCGTCCGTCCGTCTGTCCTTCTGTCCGTCTGTCACACCTCAGTTTTTCACACTTTTTTTCTTAATGCTTTAAGATAATGAACTGATTTTTGGTATATGAGTCTACAATGATGTGTTACAGATCAAGTTCACGTTTCTTTTCCATCTGCTAATTTTTACTGGAGTTCTAGCCCTTTGATCTTTGAAAATTCACTGAAATTTTAGTTTTCCGCACTTTTTTCTACACGCTTGCAGTAATGGAACTATTAATTGGTAAGTGACTCTACCATGATGAGTTACAGATCAAGTTATAGTTTCATTCTGGTACACAAATTTTTACATAAGTCATGGCCCTTTGAAACTTTGAAAGTTAACTGAAATTTCAGTTTTCCGCTTTTTTTTTCTAATTGATTTTGTTAATGAACTGATTTTTGGTGTATGAGTCTACCATGATGAGTTACAGATCAAGTTCACGTTTCGTTTCCATCTGCTAATTTTACCGGAGTTATGGCCCTTTGATCTTTGAAAATTCACAGAAATGTTAGTTTTCCGCACTTTTTTTCTACACGCTTGCAGTAATGGAACTAATGTTTGGTATGTGACTCTACCATGATGAGTTGCAGATCAAGTTATTGTTTCATTTTTGTCTGCAAATTTTTACGGGAGTTATGGCCCTTTGAACTTTCAAAATTCACTGAAATTTCAGTTTTCCGCTCTTTTTTCCAATTGATTTAAGATAATGAACTGATTTCTGGTATATGAGTCTACCATGATGAGTTACAGATCAAGTTTATGTTTTGTTTCCATCTGCTAATTTTTACCAGAGTTATGGCCCTTTTATCTTTGAAAATTCACAGAAATTTTAGTTTTTCGCGCTTTTTTTCTACACGCTTGCAGAAATGGAACTAATGTTTTTTATGTGACTCTACCATGATGAGTTACAGATCAAGTTTATGTTTCGTTTCCATCTGCCATCTTGAACAACATGTATAATTTATAACTATAAATCTTTGTACCATATGTAGCAGATAGTGTTTTATTTAATATTTAATTTAGTAAAGTTAATTAAGGTTTTTGTATTTTAAGTTTAATAAAGTTATTAGTTAAGTTATTTTTATTTAAGAACTAAAAGTTTGTAATTTGGAAAGGAGCCAACTAAGCCTCCTTATATTTCTATTTTATAATTATGTTCCTTGTTGACCATCACTCTGATTGGTCAGATTTTAGGAGGGACATTTAGATTTTTTACCTGGGTTTGAACAGGAAAGACACATCTCATGTGGATTATTGATTTGGTAAGAAAAAAAGTAATTATTTAGCAGTTGGTAAGTTAAACAAATTATACTTAAAAAGATTTTGTTATATTTTTATATACTATACATCATATTTTTGTTAATAGTAAATCTTAAATTAAATTTATCCTTATTCCCTTATTAACTGCACTGTATGAATGAACTGTGTGAAAGTTTCCATATACATAAATTATAAATATGAATGCTACAGCTTACATTCAGAAAATCATTTATTTTTATCCTTAATGAGTATAAAGTTTAAAGAATCATTTAATTTATTCTAAATGGTAATCAGTGATCCATGTTTTGGGATGTTAGTTTTTATTTGTTATTAGTACTGGAAATACATGTATGTGTGTTTTATAATTTGCATCAGCAACCTATCTAGCATTGTCTAAGTATTTTTATTGTTTTGTCCATAGGTTGTTGTAATAATATAACAGGTTAAATAAATATATATATGTAATACAGTTTAATGAGAAATGCACACCTGAGGCCACACTTTGGTATGTGAATAGTATTCATTAGTGTTTACCTGTAATTCAAGTTAAATCATCTCTATAGTTAAAGATATATACATTGATTGTTTTAAAGAATGATCAAATATTATTTCAATTTATAATTGATTTTATTAATTTCATTAAATGGTTTGCATATTTTAATATATTTTAAATTAATAACATATGCCTTAGATTCTGAGTCAGATATCCATACAGTGTATATTTTATGTAATAGGCCATTATACCTGATACTTAAACTATCATATTTGGTATAAAGTAGTAAATAATATATAATGATATAATGTATTATAAAAGGCATATAACTGTTTTATGTATCTTAGGGTATAGGGTGTTATGTAATATTGTATTAGAACGTGTGATTATTTATTGTTTTGTTTCGTTTTAGGGTGTTCATGTACATTTCCTGTGTATTGTGCATTATACTGTACCATATTTTGTACCATGAATAAAGCAACATGTGAACCCTAGAAAGTTTTCTCCGTTATAATTAAATACGCCAGAAAAAACTACCCGTAACACATATAATAAGGTACATTTTACCTATAACTTTGGGATTAGTGAAATATGCGACCGGTAGGGAACTATGTATTGTTTTGCAATACTCTCAGAATGCTTGTGTAATTTGTTTTGCACAGGTACCGAATGTCGTTTTAACTAAAATCCTCCTCGATATAGTGTTGCTAGAATTGAAATTTTGAAACTGTTAAGGACATATTCTAGTATTTTAATTAAATTTTATTTTATATATAATTTTATTTTCATAAATCTATTTATTTTTAAATTTATTAACTTTAAAATTGAGCCTTTTGATTTATATACAATGTAAATAATTCCAATATTTTTTTCGATAAAAAGTGTTTCAGAAATAAATAATTATCATTTTTCAAAAAGTTTTTAATTTTTCATTTATTGATAAGATATCTTTATTATTATTATTATTATTATTATTATTATTATCCTGTTTTAAAGGTTAACATTAAAAAATTGTCCGCATTATATGTAGTTAACGTTTTTAACACGGCAAAGCATTTTACTACGCGATACACGTGCACATCATTTTGATTCAATACTCGTGTGAAGAAAGCAGTTTTAATATTTTAATGTTAGACAATCTGTAAAATATAACAAAATATTTTAACATGTTTAAAAACAGAGCCATCAAACAGAAATAATAGCATTACACGATCTTTTAAGGCAACACCGCTTTCTGTTTTTATTAGGTGTTCCTTTAGTCTGGCTTCATTAGGTGAATAAGTCAAGTGTAACGTGTATATCGTAAGGGAGATAACTCGGTTTTATTGCGAGGATCGTCGGTAAGGTCATTTAATTTTAGTTATCAGTAATACGAAATATTCAAAGTTCAGAGTAGTGTTTTGTAGTTTTTTCAAAGCAAACATCATACAAATATTCATAAAATGAAGATAATATTCATAAAAGTATTCCCATACGACATATTGCATTGTGCCAGTCTGATGACTAACCAGAACATTCAATATATAATCAAAGGGAGCTAACGCTTGCCGTTTTATACCACTTTCATTCGAGAATTTGTTTTATAATCTATTGTATTTAGTTTTACATCAATTTTAAGTTTTATATGTACTTTAATATTTTAACCTATTCTAGCCGCGAATAGCAGCAATAATGATGCGGCTATCAGCATGACCTGCTCACTCATTCGAGAATTTTTAATGGTACTTTTTAAAATATTTTTATTGTTTATTTTCGTTAGTCTTTGCTTTTCTTTTTCAGATTAAAAAAATGCCAATTTTAGGGAACATTTTATCAAGATGTTTGGAGAAATTGGAACACCTGCTTTTATCAATATTTTTACTGTCATTACTTTTGATTATTGCCATTGTGATGTATTCAAACTGTTTGTACGTTTTAGCTTTAATTTTGATATACTAAGCATACAAAATATTATACACCATAAACGAGAAAATTTTACGGATAAACAACAAAGCTGTACTGATCACGGGATGTGATACAGGTATTAATGAAACTATCTAGACTTATTTGTATTGTAAATACTTGTTTGACTATAAAATGCTACTTTTTAATTGCACAGACTTTAACATATAGGGCGAGTGGAGTGACGTTATGTATCGTATATCGAGGCAGTAAGATCTTGAAAGTTGGAGTAAACCGGAATATCCGACATTAGGCCAGCAAACTGACAAGCTTCAATGTTCTAGATCGTCGATTCTTAAGTAATGATTTGTCATACAAAATGAAGATCTAATATATTTTATAAAATGAGGAGTTTTGTTTTAACTTTATATCAGAACACGAATTATTCTTGTTACATAGAATACTTTTTCAAGGGATTTGGATATTTCGTATTCACAATATTCACTGCCAAGATCATGATGGGCCTGTATCTTTGTACATAAAAGAGTAATATCATCACATGTGCATTTCCGAAATGTCTCCATACTTTTGTGCTTTTTTCTTCCTTCTTATGTTTGCGTTTGTTTTGTTACACCAGGTTGTTGTCAATTATGCTATTTTTATTAAAGGTTTCGGGCATCACTTGGCTAGGCGACTAGATAACTGCGGGTTCACAGTATATGCCGGTGTTTTGAAGGAATCAGGACAGGGAGCCACTAGTTTATTATTGGAACAGTCAGAGAGATTACATGTTATTAAACTAGATGTGACTGAGGATAATGATGTAACTAGAGCGGTGTCACATGTCAAAGATATATGTAGGAGAGGGGGTACGTATAAATGTAGGAGAGGGGATACGTATATATGTAGGAGAGGGGGTACGTATATATGTAGGAGAGGGGATACGTATATATGTAGGAGAGGGGATACGTATATATGTAGGAGAGGGGGTACGTATAAATGTAGGAGAGGGGATACGTATAAATGTAGGAGAGGGGATACGTATATATGTAGGAGAGGGGATACGTAAGAGGGGATACGTATATATGTAGGAGAGGGGATACGTATATATGTAGGAGAGGGGGTACGTATAAATGTAGGAGAGGGGATACGTATATATGTAGGAGAGGGGATACGTATATATGTAGGAGAGGGGATACGTATATATGTAGGAGAGGGGGTACGTATAAATGTAGGAGAGGGGATACGTATATATGTAGGAGAGGGGGTACGTATACATGTAGGAAAGTGGGTAAGTATTCATAAACTAGACATAAATTATTCATATACATAAACTATGACTACGAATTAATATAGAGGTGTTGTCTACACAACATGTTTTATATAGATATTAAGACCGACATATACTTCATTCATATTGGTGTAAAGGGAAACTATGTTTGTTTCTTTTAACTACAAGCTCATTAACTGCTGAAGTGCATTTTCGGGATTTGATTCCTTGCATTGTAGGAAAAGGAATTGTTAGTCTTTTTATATAAATAAATAAATTAATTAATTAAGATGTTTTTTATTTCTATACTTTCGTGATTTAAACGCAGTCGTCAACACTCGTAAAGAACACATCTTTTTCACATAACGTTTGTTAAGACATAATTTTATTTATATTATACATCTGTTACGTTTAAGAACTTTGTTACG
The DNA here is from genome assembly GCA_029721355.1 of Tegillarca granosa. Taxonomy (NCBI): domain Eukaryota; kingdom Metazoa; phylum Mollusca; class Bivalvia; order Arcoida; family Arcidae; genus Tegillarca; species Tegillarca granosa. The sequence continues at coordinate 2,565,547 of CM056603.1, forward strand.
AATCAAAGAACTAAAGCTTTCAACCATATAGAATCAACTTGTCTTATTTCTTTTAAATGCTAGAATCTCGGAACAACATCGGTTTATCAAATGCAACGTCAGATTTTAGATTACCAAATATTGAGCCATAAAGTTTTGGAATTTAAACGTAAACGGACAAAACCTGCCTGTTTCAACAACATTTATTCAATTTTTTTATCCAGTGATTGATACTGGCAAATCAATTTTATATTCTACATTGATTCTCTAATTATTTAGATAAAACTTTAAACTTATTGTGTACATGGTATGGTACTTTGTGTTATGAAAATTACCTTGTCAATTATAAAATTCCGATATATTTTTTTACACGAATGTTTTACAGAACTGTGGGCTATTGTTAACAATGCTGGATTTTTTATTCCTGGTGACGTGGAACTCTGTACCTTGTCCCAGTACAAGAGAATTGCCGAAGTTAATTTATACGGCGTCATAAGAATAACCAAGGCGTTCTTACCATTTATACGAGAATCAAGAGGTATTAATATCAAACGTCGGCAAAGCTATTAAATCATGTGGGCTGAAAAAAATTAACTGTGTCTGTATATAGCATTTCTTCTATTTAATGTTTAGTTTAATAATCAGAAGTGTGTGTGTGTGTGTGTGTGTGAGAGAGAGAGAGAGAGAGAGAGAGAGAGAGAGAGAGAGAGAGAGAGAGAGAGAGAGAGATCAACCTCAAGATACTATGCGGAACACATGTTTTTTAACAATAGAGATCCAAGCGAGGCACATGATATATGGTGCAAATATTACCTATTCTTTTGAGTAACTGGCCAATAAAGTGACTATTAAGGTGAATACTTATCCTTGTGAGTTTCTAGCCTATTATGTGACATTCAAATTAAGATTACTTATTCTTGGTACGAAAAGCCTGTATTTAACATTTAAGGTGAATTATATCAATTTTCACAATGAAATTTTATATTGACGACTAACACATCTTATTTTGTTTTCATTTCGAAGGGAGAATCATCAATATGTCCAGCATTAGAGGACTTTATTCACGACCTGGGGTTATTGCCTATTCATTAACAAAGTTTGGTATTGAAGCCCTAAGTGACGCATTACGCGTAGAAATGAAAAAGTTTGGCGTTAAAGTGTCAATTATTGAACCAGGTGTATTTGACGGATGCACTGCTATTTCGTCTCCTGAACAAGTATGTTGAACATTGCTAACCTGTAATTTAATAATCACAAAAAAAAAAAACAAAAAAAAAAAAAAAAAAAAAAAAAAAAAAAAAAAAAAAAATTAAATTTCAAACTTCGTAAAAATTAGCTTTTAGCAATGTACATAGAGTTCGCGCTGTTGATTTCCAATGTTATCATACAATTAATTGCCGTAATACTATTGACACAAACAAATAAATACACGTGTTATTAAATTTCACATTTGCTTTTTTAGTAGAACCTTTCATCCTTTTCACTTTCACAGCACATATTAGTTTCATGTACAAATGTTCGTTGGTTTCACGTTAATTACATGTCAATTTTAGATAGAACGCTTAAAGGCAGAAGTAGAGGAAATGTGGGAAAATGCAACGGAAGAGGTGCGATTTACTTACGGCAGAGAATATTTTAATAGCATGATTAAAAAACAATCAGAAAAAGGAACTGGACCATGGATTTCTCCGGACCCCGTCCTTGATGCAATTTTGGATGCCTTATTAAACCAAAAACCCAAAGCCAGATATTTGATAGGAGGGGCAGGTTGGCCAATAGACTTCAGAACGGTAAGTGTATTCATCAAGAAATGTAACGCGATATTTGATAGGTGGGACAGGTTAGCCAATGAAACATGACCTGTTTCCGATTTTTGAGTCAAGAATCGCGAGGGAAGGGAATAAAGTACAAAACGCTGACGACGTTATAACTATTTAACACAAATACCTGTTTAATTTTGATGTGCCATATGTGCACATTTCGGAAATTCATTGTTCATCAGTAACATTAATGGGCGAAAAAATTGAAAGATAAGAAAGTTAATAATCTACATATTTGAAAATTAATTTATCCAAAGTTTCAACCTTTTATGAATCCAAATCCAGCAAAGGAATGCTACGCTATGTATAAGGGAACAAACCTTAGTTTTAAATAAATTTCAAAAAAAAAGACTGCTGAAAATTTTGACGTAAGGTACATTTTATGACAGCACAAAGTACTGCCTATGGAGTAATATAAATAATCCAATCTCAAGTTCAATGTTGTTTTTCGAGGTATAGGGATTTAAAAACACGCAAAATTACTTGAGTAAGTATATTTTCCAAAACTTTAAGGACCGCTAAATGTAACGTTTTTGTCTACATCTTTGTCCTAGAATCGTATGTACAACACAACAGTACATACTAGTTATTCCGGGACGTTGTTGATACTAATTAAAAATTTAATGATTTATTTTCTTATTCCAGGCTATCGCGAGAGTATACAGATATTTACCAGAATCCCTTGGGGATGCATTATTAGCGAAGTTTTATAAAGGCAGTGGTTTACAAAAGCATTCCATATTTCAGTAACAAATGATTTACGTTACAGTGGTCAAATAGTCTGTGTGTTAAATGGTATTTTACAGAGTTATATAATAGATCTGGAATGCACTATCATCCGCGCTTCGAAGATGCAACCTCAAATAAATACGAATACTGTTTAATGACGAAGTCTGAATTATCTCTAACATACCAAGCAATGAAGAGCAGTGAAAGTGAAGAGAAAAACTGACGATTCTAATTTGAAGCACCGAAGCAACATCTCCCTTTCGCCTTCGTTACTTGTTCCTGTAAAACTTCACTTAATCTTTCATTCATCTCGCCCAGAACTTTTCTTCTTCGCTTCAAGGAACGAAGAAGAGAAATTCAACCTAGCGAGTGATAGTGATTGTTAGGATGTCTGACATAAAGTTTGGAATTTTTGAATGAAATATTCAAATAATTATAACATGTCCACTGTTGTCATAATTTTAATTTTTGAAAATTTCATTCGGAAAATTAAAAAAAAAGTATAATATGACATGCCTTTAAATTGTACATACAATTTCCAATATTAACGGAGAAATGAATCTCTAAAATTACAAATTACTAACAAATTAAAATGTTACAATGTTCGTAACATTGATGTTGTTTCTCCATGTTCTTGTGTTAAAGCTTGTTGTTTTTTAAGAAAATGCCTTCCTCCAATTTTATGTCGTGTTTTGGTTTAATGTGATATATATTCAACTACAACAATAAATGTCCACCATTTTTATTATATTTTCCTCCATATTTTAAGTCAGGTATCAGGGTTATATCTATCACTAAAATGTAAGAAAACACATTATCCAAGGCAGTTTCAAGTTTTGATGATTGTAACGATTTACTTATTTAAGATTTCATTAGTCATCCAACAAAAAGACAGATCGTTTTATTTTCATTACTTATTAAATTACAGTCAAACCTGTCTTAAAGGCCACCTCCCTATAAGGACCACCTGCTTATAATGGCCAATAAAATGCTATCCCAGTTGCTCTTTATTCATATTATTTGAACTTGTATATAAAGACCACCTCCATAAAGGCCACTTCTACTGATTCCCATGGGTGGCCTTTATAGACAAGTTTGACTGTATAATTATTATTCTCTCTTCAGAGATCTTTAAACAGTTCTTTTCTTTCTTTGTTCTTTATCTTTGTTCTGTTGGCCTTAACAATTCGTTTTTACATATATTATTTTGGGATATATTTGTTAGACTCCTTAGTTATATACCAGTTAAGGGACAATGTCATGCAAGACATACCAAATGGCATTTGTGATTGTACAATCTGATTATATAAGTCTGAGACAAAATAGTTACTTCCATAGCTGTTCTTAAAGATAACGGAACGATAAATTATTTGTAGGGATATAAAAATATGTTTACCTTAAACGAATTACAAAATTGCATATATGGGTTTCGAACTGTTAGTTATCATGGCCAGTTCTAGTGGTTTATTCGTGCTGACCTTTCTGGCATTCCTAAGAACAAAACTGGTTATTTTCAAAGTTAATTTAACCCCAGTATTTTTGTAGATATTATTTCAAATTAAAAAAGCCTAATCATTCCTGAAAATATTGGTTATCATGATTTTTATTATTTATTTATTTTATTATTTATTTATTTATTTATTTATTTATTTTTATTTATTTATTTTTGGAGTGTTAAAAAGTGTTGATTGCTTAAAGGTGGTCTAGTCAAATAGACTTGCGCCTTCAAATAATACTGTTTCAAGGAACTATTCTTGTAGTGTCGGACCTTGAACTTTGATTAAGACTTAAAATCATCAGTGAAGCATTATGTTACTCTGGTGATACCTTACACATTCGACGTTTTACTGGCTAAAAGTAATATAATGGTGGTATTTGAACCAGAATCTGATTGGAGTTTCTGTTCGCTCTTCTCTTTTTTAGATCAAGGTATCGATAGATATGTTTCGTTAAACTGTGGTTAAAATTTCGGTCTTAGGTTATATAACGAGCAAATTTTGCATTACTTCAATCGGTTCATTCGGGACTTTGAAAAAGGCCTATATATCCTAAGGTTAATGACTTTTCTATTCTATGGAATCACAGATTAAAAGACAGTTGATTAATATGCAGTGAATCTATAAATGGCAAAAACATTTATAAAAACAAGATGCAAAATTATGGAAGAACGTAAATGACGCAATCGTTGTAACTTCGTATCACAATTGGCAGTCTTCACAACATTTCATTTTTTATAATAAAAAGAAAAAAGTTTTCATTAAAATACCCTTCCTAACAAAATTTCAGTTTCAATAAAGCTTAAACCAAAACTACAATAAAATTGACTAAATATGATGAATAAATAAATAATTAATTAAATAAATACATAAATACATAAATACATAAATAAATAAATAAATAAATAAGTAAATAAATAAATAAATAAACAAATACAGAACTTTATAATAAAAACTGAGACAACTGATTTTCATCAAATCAATTCAAAAATTTTGTTCAACTCTATAAAGTACTAGTATTACAAACGTGTTTGTATTTATGTTTTTTTATTTATTATTTTTTTCATTTTTTTTTTTTGGGGGGGGGGGGTTAAATAAAACCAACATATTGATAAAAATATTCATTATTAAGTATTTTGCCTTTCATACATGTTTCAAAATGATTTCTGATTAATTGATTAATTTATTATTAAAACTCCCTAAGTTTTCGACAGCATAGCAAATAATTGTCAAATGTCCTTGAAAGCATATTAAATCATGTTCAATGACATGATTAGTTTGTTTAATGCAAGCAATTAACCAAAAATTATCATAAACAGCCTTGATTTAACTTCAATTCTATTTGTTAATTACAAATTTGTAAGTTTTCTTTTAGCTTTACATTTCATTAAATAATAACTGCAACACTACAACTTAACAAGCCGTTTTTTGTTCTAACGAAGTTTTCAACAATTGCAGTTCAAATAATGATTTGTTGTGTGTTGTGATAGCCCCCCCCCCCCCAAAAAAAAAAAAAAAAAAAAAAAAAACAACTTTACAAATACGTTCAATCTTAAAAGGTATACTTTAATTTTTTACTATGTCAATAGCTGTTCTTATTGATAATATAATATTGTACTTACTTACCTAAGATAAATTAATGTTTGAAGGCCCATTTTTTCACGTGTACAATATGCAAGGTAACCATAGTGGCCCTGTTCTTTGGTCATGGTCATTTTATGTTATTTATTAGACTCGGTTGTTTATTAGGATATTACGACATGTACTCATGTCCTAATAATCGAATACAAAGAAAAAAAACTTTTATATAATGCAAATTACATGTATAAAAAACATTCTGAACTTAGGTTTTTAATGGTAATTTCTGTTTGCATAAAGATGAATTAGTTCTTTGGATGATTGGCTGAACTTATTATTGTCCGACTGTTATACAACAGTGGTCTCTAATCTAGATCAATGAACCTAGTTGATAAAAATAATTACAAAGTCTCTTGTAGTCTTAGACCTCAAACCATTGAACAAAATGTTGGTTTGTCATTAGGCTTTAACTAATCACAAGTCGTTTTACTAAAGAATTCCATATAACCGACGAAATGAAGACCTCCTACTCTCCCCCAATATCCTACGTTTTATATCACGTTTAAGTGGTGAGTTTGCCTATTTTCAAGCTTCATACATTGTTTTGTTATGACGCTATAAGTAGTGACTCGTAGTACCCTATATTTTTACCCTATATTTTTCCCTAGCCTACCTATTCATTTACATGTTGCCAAAAAGCCTGATTTTTTAATGGTGCGTAAGGGATGACTCTGGTTGTTACCATGCTAACAGGTAAATCTGGATGTTACTAAGTAGCCGACTTGTTTTGTTGTGTAAGTAATTGCTTTTGGAGCTTTTGAGTAGCCTACATGTTTTGTTTTGGCGCGTTAGTGGTGGCTCTAGTTTTTTTTTATTCAAGTTGCGTACATATTTTGCAATGGATTGTTGTATTGTAACACTGGTTCTTGCTAAGTAGCCTTCCTGGTGTGTTATGACGTGTAAGTAATAATCCTAGTTGTTCCCAGTTAGCCTCCTTGTTGTGTTATGACGTGTTAGTTATAACACTTATTGTTGCCAAGTAGCCTACGTGTTGTATAATGACATGTTCGTGATGACCATGGTTGTTGCCAAGTTACCTTCACATTGTGTTATGACGTGTTAGTGATTATCCTGTCTGTTGCCAAGTAGCTTTCATGTTGTATTATGACGTGTAAGTGATGGACCTTGTTGTTGCCAATTACCCTCCTTGTTGTGTTATGACATGTTAGTGATCAGCCTGGCTGTTACCAAGTAGCCTTCATGTTGTGTTTTAAATTGTAAGTATCATCCTGGCTGTTTCCAAGTTACTTTCATGTTGTTTAATCACGTGTAAGTAATCATCCGGATTGCTGCCAAGTAACCTTTATGGTGAGCAAGAACTTGTTAGTGACCACCCTGACTGTTTCAAAGAAGCCTTTATGTTGTACTATGACGTGTTAGTGGTGACCCTGTACGCCGTCAAGTGGTTTTATGTAGTATTATGACGTGTTAGTGGTGACCCTGTACGCCGTCAAGTAGGTTTTATGTAGTATTATGACGTGTTAGTGGTGATCCTGTACGCCGACAAGTAGGTTTTATGTAGTATTATGACGTGTTAGTGGTGACCCTGTACGCCGTCAAGTAGGTTCATGAAGTATTATGACGTGTAAGAGATGACCCTGTACGCCGTCAAGTAGGTTTCATGTAGTATTATGACGTGTTAGTGCTGACCCTGTACGCCGTCAAGTAGGTTTTATGTAGTATTATGACGTGTTAGTGGTGACCGTGTACGCCGTCAAGTAGGTTTTATGTAGTATTATGACGTGTTAGTGGTGACCCTGTACGCCGTCAAGTAGGTTTTATGTAGTATTATGACGTGTAAGAGATGACCCTGTACGCCGTAAAGTAGGTTTTATGTAGTATTATGGCGTGTTAGTGGTGACCGTGTACGCCGTCAAGTAGGTTTTATGTAGTATTATGACGTGTTAGTGGTGACCGTGTACGCCGTCAAGTAATTTTATGTAGTATTATGACGTGTTAGTGGTAACCCTGTACGCCGTCAAGTAGGTTTTATGTAGTATTATGACGTGTTAGTGGTGACCCTGTACGCCTTCAAGTAGGTTTTATGTAGTATTATGACGTGTTAGTGCTGACCCTGTACGCCGTCAAGTAGGTTTTATGTAGTATTATGACGTGTAAGAGATGACCCTGTACGCCGTCAAGTAGGTTTTATGTAGTATTATGGCGTGTTAGTGGTGACCCTGTACGCCGTCAAGTAGGTTTTATGTAGTATTATGACGTGTAAGAGATGACCCTGTACGCCGTCAAGTAGGTTTTATGTAGTATTATGGCGTGTTAGTGGTGACCTTGTACGCCGTCAAGTAGGTTTTATGTAGTATTATGACGTGTTAGTGGTGACCCTGTACGCCGTCAAGTAGGTTTTATGTAGTATAATGACGTGTAAGAGATGACCCTGTACGCCTTCAAGTAGGTTTTATGTAGTATTATGACGTGTTAGTGGTAACCCTGTACGCCGTCAAGTAGGTTTTATGTAGTATTATGACGTGTTAGTGGTGACCCTGTACGCCTTCAAGTAGGTTTTATGTAGTATTATGACGTGTTAGTGGTGACCCTGTACGCCGTCAAGTAGGTTTTATGTAGTATTATGACGTGTAAGAGATGACCCTGTACGCCGTCAAGTAGGTTTTATGTTGTACTATGACGTGTAAGAGATGACCGTGTACGCCGTCAAGTAGGTTTTATGCAGTATTTTGACGTGTTAGTGGTGACCCTGTACGCCGTATAGTAGGTTCATGTAGTATTATGACGTGTAAGAGATGACTCTGTACGCCGTCAAGTAGGTTTTATGTAGTATTATGACGTGTTAGTGGTGACCGTGTACGCGGTCAAGTAGGTTTTATGTTGTATTATGACGTGTAAGTGGTGACCGTGTACGCCGTCAAGTAGGTTCATGTAATATTATGACGTGTTAGTGGTGACCGTGTACGCCGTCAAGTAAGTTTCATGTAGTATTATGACATGTTAGTGGTTACCCTGTACGCCGTCAAGTAGGTTTCATGTAGTATTATGACGTGTTAGTGGTGACCCTGTACGCTGTAAAGAAGGTTTCATGTAGTATTATGACGTGTTAGTCGTGACCCTGTACGCCGTCAAGTAGGTTTATGTTGTATTATGACGTGTATGTGGTGACCCTCTACGCCGTCAAGTAGGTTTATGAAGTATTATGACGTGTTAGTGGTAACCCTGTACGCCGTCAAGTAGGTGTCATGTAGTATTATGACGTGTTAGTGGGGACCCTGTACGCCGTCAAGTAGTTTCATGAAGTATTATGGCGTGTTAGTGGTAACCCTGTACGCCGTCAAGTAGGTTTCATGTAGTATTATAACGTGTATGTGGTAACCCTGTACGCCGTAAAGAAGGTTTCATGTAGTATTATGACGTGTTAGTGGTGATCCTTTACGCCGTCAAGTATGTTTAGGTAGTATTATGACGTGTAAGTGGTGACCGTGTACGCCGTCAAGTAGGTTTCATATAGTATTATGACGTGTAAGTGATGACCCTGTACGCCGACAAGTAGGTTTATGTAGTATTATGGCGTGTTGGTGTTGACATTGTACGCCGTCAAGTAGGTCTTATGTAGTATTATGACGTTTTAGTTTTGACCCTGTACGCCGTCAAGTAGGTTCATGTAGTATTATGACGTATTAGTGGTGACCCTGTACGCCGTCAAGTAGTCTCCATTTCGAGTTATGGCTTGATACTTGTATCTCAGTTTATTCCTTAGTGGCCTACAGTTATTGTAATAACGTCTAGATAATGACTATGCTTACCAGTAGGGCGGTACCTCAAGGTGTACTGAAGGAGACAACTTTATTTCTAAACAGAAAGTGGGTTAACAAAAATGTAAATATCCGCACTTCTTTGATTTCCGTGATCATTATCCGATTTTTCACTGTTTAACTAGAACGACTTTGACGGTAGATCAATCAGTTTACAGGGCTAGTACCGATATTTTTCTTGTTTTCATTCTAATAAAATGTAAATAAAAACTATCTGTATATAAAGTACAATGATTTTTAACCAATCTGTATGTTAATTCTGGTTAAAATCGCATTTTAAAAAAATATCGAATTGTTGACACACATTATTGCCGTCTTGCCCGAACGCCGCTCACCTTTGTAACAACTTGCATTAAGCAGGCTCACATATGCATCCAAATTTTCATTCAAATAAGTAATATTATGATAAAAAAAATTATCGGAGACTTCATTATATAGTGGTTAAGCTAAACTTGCAATAGTTTTACTTTGAGTAACTATGTACATCCATTTAAATAACTGGAGATCAGCTATATTTCTTTATGCATTGTCTACTATGTAACATTGGTGAAGGCTAGTGGGAATGTCGATAGACGATTGGCTAACAGTGGTTATCGATCCCTGTTGAACTTCGAGTATGTAACATTGGTGAGGTAAGTGGGAATGTCGATATGTCGATAGACGATTGGCTAACAGTGGTTATCGATCCCTGTTGAACTTCGAGTATGTAATATTGGTGAAGGCAAGTGGAAATGTCGATAGACGATTGACTAACAGTGGTTATCGATCCCTGTTGAACTTTGAGTGTTTTTTTTATTTAGAAAAAATATAAAAATTGTCATTTTTCGGAATATCCAAAAGTGTTTAGCAAATGTAATTATGTCAGATATGGTTTTCAAACAGCTGTTTATGCAGAAATTTAGTATGAAAAGCCCTTTTCGTGGCTTGTTTAACCCAAAATTTCAGTATGATTAATTTTTAGCCGAAAATGGGACATAGCATAATCGCTGGATTGCATCTGCTTCAAAAGGTAATGTTATAAGTAGAAAATCGATCATCCAGTTTTATCCTTCCCAAGTTGCGACAACATGCTGCTTGTTAAGTCAGTGGTGTTAAACCTTTTTTTGAAGAAATGTTCGGAATGGACTCGGAACCTTTCTAATAATTCCATTTCCGATTGTACAACCGCTTTCATATTTTGTTATGGCTTGTTATGGTGACTCAAATGTTGCTAGGTAGCTTTAATATTTTGTTATGGCTTGTTAATGGTAAAATAGGATGTTGCTAAGTAGCTTTCAGTTTTGTTATGGCTTGTTAGTGGTGACTCAGAATGGTGATAGGTAGCTTAAATATATTTTGTTATGGCTTGTTAGTGGTCACTCAGGATGTTGCTAAGTAGCTTTCATTTTTGTTATGGCTTGTTAGTGGTGATTCAGAATGGTGGTAAGTAGCTTTCATATTTCGTTATGGCTTGTTAGTGGTCATCCAGGATGTTGCTAAGTAGCTTTCATATTTGGTTATGGCTTGTTAGTGGTGACTCAGGATGTTGCTAGGTAGCTTTCACTTTTTGCTATGGCTTGTTTGTGGTGAATCGGGATGTTGCTTTGTAGCTTTCATATTTTGTTGTGACAAGATAGAGGTGACTCAGGATGTTGCTAAGTAGCTTTCACATTTTGTTATGGCTTGTTAGTGGTGACTCAGGATGTTGCTAGGTAGTTCATAGTGGTGACTCAGGATGTTGCTAGGTAGCTTTCATATTTTGCTATGGCTTGTAAGTGTGACTTAGGATGTTGCTTAGTAGCTTTCAAATTTTGCTATGGCTTGTTAGTTGTGACTCAGGATGTTGCTAGGTAGCTTACACATTTTGCTATGGCTTGTAAGTTGTGACTCAGAATGTTGCTAAGTAACCATTATATTTTGTTATGGCTTGTTAGTTTTGACGCAGGATGTTGCTAAGAAGCTTTCATATTTTGCTATGGCTTGTAAGTGGTGACTCAGGATGTTGCTTAGTAGCTTTCATTTTTGTTATAGCTTGTTAGTGGTGACTCAGGATGTTGCTAGGTAGCTTTTAAAATTTTGCAATGGCTTGTAAGTTGTGACTAAGAATGTTGCTAAGTAACCATTATATTTTGTTATGGCTCGTTAGTTCTTACGCAGGATGTTGCTAAGTAGCTTTTACATTTTGTTATAGCTAGCAACTGGTGACTCAGGATGTTGCTAAGTAGCTTTCACATTTTCTTTTGGCTTGTTAGTGTTGACTCAGGATGTAGCTAAGTAGCTTTAATATTTTGTTATGGCTTGTTAGTGGTGACCCAGGATGTTGCTAAGTAGCTTTCATTTTTGTTATAGCTGGTTAGTGGTGACTCAGGATGTTGCTAGGTAGCTTTCACTTTTTGCTATGGCTTGTTTGTGGTGAATCGGGATGTTGCTTTGTAGCTTTCATATTTTGTTGTGACAAGATAGAGGTGACTCAGGATGTTGCTAAGTAGCTTTCACATTTTGTTATGGCTTGTTAGTGGTGACTCAGGATGTTGCTAGGTAGTTCATAGTGGTGACTCAGGATGTTGCTAGGTAGCTTTCATATTTTGCTATGGCTTGTAAGTGTGACTTAGGATGTTGCTTAGTAGCTTTCAAATTTTGCTATGGCTTGTTAGTTGTGACTCAGGATGTTGCTAGGTAGCTTACACATTTTGCTATGGCTTGTAAGTTGTGACTCAGAATGTTGCTAAGTAACCATTATATTTTGTTATGGCTTGTTAGTTTTGACGCAGGATGTTGCTAAGAAGCTTTCATATTTTGCTATGGCTTGTAAGTGGTGACTCAGGATGTTGCTTAGTAGCTTTCATTTTTGTTATAGCTTGTTAGTGGTGACTCAGGATGTTGCTAGGTAGCTTTTAAAATTTTGCAATGGCTTGTAAGTTGTGACTAAGAATGTTGCTAAGTAACCATTATATTTTGTTATGGCTCGTTAGTTCTTACGCAGGATGTTGCTAAGTAGCTTTTACATTTTGTTATAGCTAGCAACTGGTGACTCAGGATGTTGCTAAGTAGCTTTCACATTTTCTTTTGGCTTGTTAGTGTTGACTCAGGATGTAGCTAAGTAGCTTTAATATTTTGTTATGGCTTGTTAGTGGTGACCCAGGATGTTGCTAAGTAGCTTTCATTTTTGTTATAGCTGGTTAGTGGTGACTCAGGATGTTGCTAGGTAGCTTACATTGCAATGGCTTGTAAGTTGTGACTAAGAATGTTGCTAAGTAACCATTATATTTTGTTATGGCTCGTTAGTTCTCACGCAGGATGTTGCTAAGTAGCTTTTACATTTTGTTATGGCTAGCAACTGGTGACTCAGGATGTTGCTAAGTAGCTTTCACATTTTCTTTTGGCTTGTTAGTGTTGACTCAGGATGTAGCTTAGTAGCTTTAATATTTTGTTATGGCTTGTTATTGGTGACCCAGGATGTTGCTAAGTAGCTGTCACATTTTGTTATGGCTTGTTAATGGTGACTCAGTATGTTGCCAAGTAGCTTTCACATTTTGTTATGGTTGATAGTTGTGACGCAGGATGTTGTAAGGTAACTTTCACATTTTGCTGTGGATTGTTTGTGGTGACTCAGGATGTTGCTTAGTGGCTTTCGTATTTTGTTATGACAAGATAGTGGTGACTCAGGATCTTGTTAGTAGTTTTCACATTTTGCTATGGCTTGTTAGCTGCGACTCATGATGTTGCTATGTAGTTTTCATAGTGGTGACTCAGGATGTTTCTAGGTTGCTTTCACATTTAGCTATGGCTTGTTAGTTGGAACTCAGGATGTTGCTAAGTAGCTTTCATATTTTGTTATGGCTTGTTATTTGTGACTTAGGATGTTGCTAGGTAGTTTTTACATTTTGCTTTGGCTTTATTAGTGGTGACTCAGGATGTTGCTAAGAAGCTTTCATAGTGGTAACTCAGGATGTTGTTAAGTAGCTTTTACATTTTGTTATGGCTAGTAACTGGTGACACAGGATGTTGCTAAGTAGCATTCACATTTTGCTATGGCTTGTTAGTTGTGACTCAGGATGTTGCTAAGAAGCTTTCATAGTGGTAACTAAGGATGTTGTTAAGTAGCTATCACATTTTGTTATGGCTTGTTAGTGGTGACACAGGATGTTGCTAGGAAGCTTTAATACTTTGTTATGGCTTCTTAGTGGTGACGCAGGATGTTGCTACATACCTTTCAAACTTTGTTATGGCTCTTTAGTGGTGACTAGGATGTTGCTAATTAGCTTTCCTATTTTGTTACTGCTTGTTAGTGGTGACTCAAGATGTTGCTTGGTAGCTTTCATATTTTGTTATGGTTAGTTAGTGGTGACTCAGGATGTTGCTAGGTAGCTTTCACTTTTTGCTATGGCTTGTTTGTGGTGAATCGGGATGTTGCTTTGTAGCTTTCATATTTTGTTGTGACAAGATAGAGGTGATTCAGGATGTTGCTAAGTAGCTTTCACATTTTGTTATGGCTTGTTAGTGGTGACTCAGGATGTTGCTAGGTAGTTCATAGTGGTGACTCAGGATGTTGCTAGGTAGCTTTCATATTTTGCTATGGCTTGTAAGTGTGACTTAGGAAGTTGTTTAGTAGCTTTCAAATTTTGCTATGGCTTGTTAGTTGTGACTCAGGATGTTGCTAGGTAGCTTACACATTTTGCTATGGCTTGTAAGTTGTGACTCAGAATGTTGCTAAGTAACCATTATATTTTGTTATGGCTTGTTAGTTGTGACGCAGGATGTTGCTAAGAAGCTTTCATATTTTGCTATGGCTTGTTAGTGGTGACTCACGATGTTGCTAAGTAGCTTTCATTTTTGTTATAGCTGGTTACTGGTGACTGAGGATGTTGCTAGGTAGCTTACATTGCAATGGCTTGTAAGTTGTGACTAAGAATGTTGCTAAGTAACCATTATATTTTGTTATGGCTCGTTAGTTCTCACGCAGGATGTTGCTAAGTAGCTTTTACATTTTTTTATGGCTAGCAACTGGTGACTCAGGATGTTGCTAAGTATCTTTCACATTTTCTTTTGGCTTGTTAGTGTTGACTCAGGATGTAGCTTAGTAGCTTTAATATTTTGTTATGGCTTGTTAGTGGTGACCCAGGATGTTGCTAAGTAGCTGTCACATTTTGTTATGGCTTGTTAATGGTGACTCAGTATGTTGCCAAGTAGCTTTCACATTTTGTTATGGTTGATAGTTGTGACGCAGGATGTTGTAAGGTAACTTTCACATTTTGCTGTGGCTTGTTTGTGGTGACTCAGGATGTTGCTTAGTGGCTTTCGTATTTTGTTATGACAAGATAGTGGTGACTCAGGATCTTGTTAGTAGCTTTCACATTTTGCTATGGCTTGTTAGCTGCGACTCATGATGTTGCTATGTAGTTTTCATAGTGGTGACTCAGGATGTTTCTAGGTTGCTTTCACATTTAGCTATGGCTTGTTAGTTGGAACTCAGGATGTTGCTAAGTAGCTTTCATATTTTGTTATGGCTTGTTATTTGTGACTTAGGATGTTGCTAGGTAGTTTTTACATTTTGCTTTGGCTTTATTAGTGGTAACTCAGGATGTTGCTAAGAAGCTTTCATAGTGGTAACTCAGGATGTTGTTAAGTAGCTTTTACATTTTGTTATGGCTAGTAACTGGTGACACAGGATGTTGCTAAGTAGCATTCACATTTTGCTATGGCTTGTTAGTTGTGACTCAGGATGTTGCTAAGAAGCTTTCATAGTGGTAACTAAGGATGTTGTTAAGTAGCTATCACATTTTGTTATGGCTTGTTAGTGGTGACACAGGATGTTGCTAGGAAGCTTTAATACTTTGTTATGGCTTCTTAGTGGTGACGCAGGATGTTGCTACATACCTTTCAAACTTTGTTATGGCTCTTTAGTGGTGACTAGGATGTTGCTTATTAGCTTTCCTATTTTGTTACTGCTTGTTAGTGGTGACTCAAGATGTTGCTTGGTAGCTTTCATATTTTGTTATGGTTAGTTAGTGGTGACTCAGGATGTTGCTAGGTAGCTTTCACTTTTTGCTATGGCTTGTTTGTGGTGAATCGGGATGTTGCTTTGTAGCTTTCATATTTTGTTGTGACAAGATAGAGGTGATTCAGGATGTTGCTAAGTAGCTTTCACATTTTGTTATGGCTTGTTAGTGGTGACTCAGGATGTTGCTAGGTAGTTCAAAGTGGTGACTCAGGATGTTGCTAGGTAGCTTTCATATTTTGCTATGGCTTGTAAGTGTGACTTAGGAAGTTGTTTAGTAGCTTTCAAATTTTGCTATGGCTTGTTAGTTGTGACTCAGGATGTTGCTAGGTAGCTTACACATTTTGCTATGGCTTGTAAGTTGTGACTCAGAATGTTGCTAAGTAACCATTATATTTTGTTATGGCTTGTTAGTTGTGACGCAGGATGTTGCTAAGAAGCTTTCATATTTTGCTATGGCTTGTTAGTGGTGACTCAGGATGTTGCTTAGTAGCTTTCATTTTTGTTATAGCTGGTTAGTGGTGACTCAGGATGTTGCTAGGTAGCTTACATTGCAATGGCTTGTAAGTTGTGACTAAGAATGTTGCTAAGTAACCATTATATTTTGTTATGGCTCGTTAGTTCTCACGCAGGATGTTGCTAAGTAGCTTTTACATTTTGTTATGGCTAGCAACTGGTGACTCAGGATGTTGCTAAGTAGCTTTCACATTTTCTTTTGGCTTGTTAGTGTTGACTCAGGATGTAGCTTAGTAGCTTTAATATTTTGTTATGGCTTGTTAGTGGTGACCCAGGGTGTTGCTAAGTAGCTGTCACATTTTGTTATGGCTTGTTAATGGTGACTCAGTATGTTGCCAAGTAGCTTTCACATTTTGTTATGGTTGATAGTTGTGACGCAGGATGTTGTAAGGTAACTTTCACATTTTGCTGTGGCTTGTTTGTGGTGACTCAGGATGTTGCTTAGTGGCTTTCGTATTTTGTTATGACAAGATAGTGGTGACTCAGGATCTTGTTAGTAGCTTTCACATTTTGCTATGGCTTGTTAGCTGCGACTCATGATGTTGCTATGTAGTTTTCATAGTGGTGACTCAGGATGTTTCTAGGTTGCTTTCACATTTAGCTATGGCTTGTTAGTTGGAACTCAGGATGTTGCTAAGTAGCTTTCATATTTTGTTATGGCTTGTTATTTGTGACTTAGGATGTTGCTAGGTAGTTTTTACATTTTGCTTTGGCTTTATTAGTGGTGACTCAAGATGTTGCTAAGAAGCTTTCATAGTGGTAACTCAGGATGTTGTTAAGTAGCTTTTACATTTTGTTATGGCTAGTAACTGGTGACACAGGATGTTGCTAAGTAGCATTCACATTTTGCTATGGCTTGTTAGTTGTGACTCAGGATGTTGCTAAGAAGCTTTCATAGTGGTAACTAAGGATGTTGTTAAGTAGCTATCACATTTTGTTATGGCTTGTTAGTGGTGACACAGGATGTTGCTAGGAAGCTTTAATACTTTGTTATGGCTTCTTAGTGGTGACGCAGGATGTTGCTACATACCTTTCAAACTTTGTTATGGCTCTTTAGTGGTGACTAGGATGTTGCTAATTAGCTTTCCTATTTTGTTACTGCTTGTTAGTGGTGACTCAAGATGTTGCTTGGTAGCTTTCATATTTTGTTATGGTTAGTTAGTGGGGACTCAGGATGTTGCTAAGTAGCTTTACATTTTGCTACGGCTTGTTAGTTGGGACTCAGGATGTTGCTAGTTAGCTCTCATATTTTGTTATGGCTTGTTAGTGGTGACTCAGGATGTTGCTTAGTAGCTTTTACATTTTGTTTTGGTTGAAAGTTGTGACGCAGGATGTTGTTAGGTAGCTTTCACATTTTGCTATGGCTTGTTTGTGGTGACTCAGGATGTTGCTTAGTAGTTTTCATATTTTAATATGACAAGATAGTGGTGACTCAGGATGTTGCTAAGTAGATTTCAAATTTTGCTATGGCTTGTTAGTTGCGACTCATGATGTTGCTAGGTAGTTCATAGTGGTGACCCAGGATATTGCTAGGTAGCGTTCATATTTTGCTATGGCTTGTTGGCCGGGTTGCACGAAGTGAAAATCCGGCTTATAGTATGGTGAATGTCGGGCGGGCGGTCCGGCGGGCGGGCGGGGAAAATAGGGTACCAACTTTGTGAACTCAGCTCCTCCTACAGTTTTCAACCAAAACCTTGAAACTTCACAGAATGTTTCTATATATATTGATGATGTGGACCTGACTTTATAGAAATATTTCCAGATTTTTTTCCCCATTTTTCCAGACTTTGAAACTTAGTCACTTTTTAGCCAGTTTTTGAACTGGGGGGTACCTACTTTGTGAACTCAACTCCTCCTACAGTTTTCTACCAAAAACCTTCACAGAATGTTTGTATATATATTGAAGATTGCACCTGACTTTATGGAAAAATTTCCAGATTTTATTTCCATTTTTCCAGACTTTGAAACTTAGTCACTTTTTAGCAATTTTTGGGGGTACCTTGGGGGTACCTACTTTGTGAACTCAACTCCTTCTACATATTTTAACCAAAACCCTTGTAACTTCAAAGAATGTTTTTTTATATATTAAAAATGTGCACCTGACGTTATTAAAATATTTCCAGATTTTTTCACATTTTTTCCAGACTTTGAAACTTAGTCACTTTTAAGCAAGTTTTTGAACTTGGGGGTACCTACATTATGAACTCAATTCCTCCTGCAGTTTTCAACCAAAAACCTTGAAACTTCACAGAATGTTTCTATATATATTGAAGTTAGCACCTGACTTATGGAAAAATTTCCATATTTTTTCCCCTTTTTTCCAGACGTTGAAACTAAGTCACTTTTAGGCAAGTTTTTGAACTGGGGGGTACCTACTTTGTGAACTCAACTCCTCCTACAGTTTTTAACCAAAACCCTTGTAACTTCACAGAATGTTTGTATATATATTGAAGATGTGCACCTGAGTTTTTGGAAATATTTCAGGAATTTTATCCCATTTTTCCAGACTTTGAAACTTAGTGACTTTGTACTGTATATATCAAAAGATTATCAAAGATGTGCACCTGACTTCAAATGATGTAGTGAAACCTTTATGTCATTATATCCTACTGTGACAGGTTTTAAATTTCAAATCTTTAAAAAAAAAATAGGATTATTATACATATATGAAAGAAAACTCCAGAAATGTTTATGCTCTAAAAGTCATTGGTTTATTAGCTACTGGATGAAAGTGTGGAAAGCTAGTGCTGTCACCCTGTTGCCTATCTGTCCTGTACTGTTCATCTCATCCAGTCCATTCCAATGTAAATTTTCTGGTGCACATTTTTTCAATTTACTGTAGCTTTAGAAAATGTTAAAATGATTGAGATTTTCCTAATACATATACATGTATATACTTGTTTCAATACTCTTTCATATATATTGTCATTGTTCGACCTATTTCCCATTTTTTCACTTTCTGTGGAGTGTAAAAAAACAACTTGTTCATCTTGCTTTGTGCAATTATTTATAATTCCTTCCACCCATTCAATAGAAATTTAAATAACAACCAGGCCTATTGAGTATTTGACCCATTTTTAGTTGTGACTTAGGATTTTGCTAGGTAGCTTTCACTCAGGATGTTGCTATGTAGCTTTCACATTTAGTTATGGCTTGTTAGTATTGAATCTGGTTTTGTTATTTGATATGCATTCTGTTTTATGGCATTTAAGGGGCATCTCGGTTGTGTCCAGTATTCAACATATTTGAGGTTCGTTACCGGTGATTGGCGGTAGATTAATTGTAGCTGAACCTTGCTGAATTTCTATTTCATTTTAGGGACATAAATAAAAATTATGTTCACGATACCAATTTCACAATTACAATTCGAATAAATTACCTTACGATATATTTATATTAAAACAAATGGCATAAGAATACTGTTTACATTACACATTATTATATACAACTTGTAGATATTTTTAAAAAATTGTTTTATCAGTGAATGATAGTAATACCTGTGTGATCACGTGTAAAAAAAAATTGACGTTGGTGTGTCATTGCGACATGGATATAAATGAACTCGGCTGTATATAAAGTCTGCAAAAAGTAGTTTAAACCTAGTTAGGTTTGGCTGCTAAATAATAAACATAAAGCTCAAAATGGTAGGGTTGAAATTGATTTCAAATTGTTTCAATATATTATTTTTGTGTTACATTTGCAATGAATCTTGTAAAATAACTCTGGAGAAGTTATCAACTTTGTATGTTCCAGTTAGTTACAATAATGGGAAAGCAGAATATAAATTTGACGGTGGCGCTGTTGAGCAGGGTAGTTACGACTGGGAGAGTAAAATTATCTACTCTGTTGGTAAGTAAAATGCTTCCATTTAGTTCATATGTCTTTTTGGTTGTTTCATTACAAAACATAAAAACCGCCTTGACTTTCTCTTACTTTGGCAGGAAAGTCTGTTGACATAAAACCAGGACTCTATTTCTTATTCTATTTTTCAATTTTATGATTTTATAATTATGTATTAATGTTTTTCATTTATTGGAGTCAATCAATTTTTTCATGAGGTTTTTGTTTAAGACATAAATGAAAAGTGAAAATAAAATTAATTTTCATTTAATTAAAAAGAATAATGATCTTGACTCAATTAAGGATAAATGATAATGATCTGTACCAGATCATTATAATTAGATTATAGATTTGAAAAAAAGTTTCAGTTTAATATTTGCACACACGTAGACGGAAATAGTATGTTTACATGTCCTAAAGCGACATGGTATAGCCGGGGGCTATTGTTCATAAAATGAGTGATCGTTAAAACATTCCGGCGAAAAAAAGAGGAAAATAAAAAATAACAGATAATATGTGGCATTTATCTGTTTAGGACAAATTTTACTATCATTATACCATCAAGTATTTTAAAACGATTAAGACGCTTGAAAAAGTCAAGGAGTGAATTTTGCTGAATCATCACTAAAGATATGTCCAGAGTTTGTGGAATGATGTTACAACCGATATTAGAATTTAATTATTATTATTTTTTTAGTTAATGTATTCAAGATTAGTTGTAAATGACTAACACATATTTATACTCTAGTTGTATACCTATTTCATCTTCGTATATCAATTATTTATCACACAATGCTCGTTGTTTTTATCATAAATATATGGGTTTTAATGCTTTACTTTTTTTGTGGTTTCTGTTAAACAAAGTTCGTCTAGTTTAAAGCATGCATGATAAACTACCATTAACATTACCAACAGAATATACTTAATATACTTTTATATCTAATATCATAATGCATTTGCTTGTATAAGTACATATTTTTTTCTACTCTTGTAGAACATTTTATAAAACGTTTTGTGCAACAAAGAGTAACCCCTGCTCGTACGACAACCTTTATATAGAAACCACATGTTCATAAAGACACGTGTTTACAGTTACATGTGCTATAGTGACAACCTTTATATAGACACATGTTCATAAAGGCTGGTGTTTACAGTTACATGTGCTATAGTAACGACCTTTATATAGAAAACACATTTTCATTAAGACTTTTATTTACAGTTACACGTGCTAAAGTGACAACCTTTATATAGAAACCACATGTTCATTTAGACTTGCGTTTTACAGTGTTACTAGTGACAACCTTTATATAGAAACCATATGTTCATTAAGACTTTTATTTACAGTTACATGTGCTATAGTGACAACATTTATATAGAAACCACATGTTAATTAGGACTTTTATTTACAGTTACATGTGCTATAGTGACAATCTTTATATGGAAACCACATGTTCATAAAGACACGTGTTAACAGTTACATGCGCTATAGTGACAACCTTTATATAAAAACCACATGTTCTTAAGACACATGTTTACAGTTACATGTGCTATAGTGACAACCTTTATATAGAAACCAGATGTTCATTAAGACTTTTATTTACAGTTACATGTGCTATAGTGACAACCTTTATATAGAAACCACATGTTCATAAAGACACGTGTTGACAGTTACATGCGCTATAGTGACAACCTTTATATAAAAACCACATGTTCTTAAGAAACATGTTTACAGTTACATGTGCTATAGTGACAACCTTTATATAGAAACCAGATGTTCATTAAGACTTTTATTTACAGTTACATGTGCTATAGTAACAACCTTTATATAGAAACCACATGTGCATAAAGACACGTGTTGACAGTTACATCCGCTATAGTGACAACCTTTATATAAAAACCACATGTTCTTAAGACACATGTTTACAGTTACATGTGCTATAGTGACAACCTTTATATAAAAACCACATGTTCTTAAGACACATGTTTACAGTTACATGCGCTATAGTGACAACCTTTATATAAAAACCACATGTTCTTAAGACACATGTTTACAGTTACATGTGCTATAGTGACAACCTTTATATAGGAACCACATGTTCATTAAGCCTCTTATTCACAGTTACATGTGCTATAGTGACAACCTTTATTTAGACACATGTTTATAAAGACAAGTGTTCACAGTTACATGCGCTATAGTGACAAACTTTATATAGAAACCAGATGTTCATTAAGACTTTTATTTACGGTTACATGTGCTATAGTGACAACTTTATATAGAAACCAGATGTTCATTAAGACTTGTGTTTACAGTTACATGTGCTATGGTGACAACCTTTATATAGAAACCACATGTTCATTTAGACTTGTGTTCACAGTGTTACAAGTGACAACTTTATAAAGAAATCACATGTTCATTAAAGATTTTTATTTACAGTTACATGTGCTATAGTGAGAGCATTTATATAGAAACCACATATTCATTAAGCCTTTTATTCACAGTTACATGTGCTATAGTGACAACCTTTATATAGAAACCACATGTTCATAAAGACTTGTGTTTACAGTTACATGTGCTATAGTGACAACTTTATATAAAAACCACATGTTTATACGACACGTGTTTACAGTTAGATGCGCTATAGTGACAACGTTTATATAGAAACCACATGTTCATTAAGCCTTTTATTCACAGTTACATGTGCTATAGTAACAACCTTTATATAGAAACTACATGTTCATAAAGACAAGTGTTCACAGTTACATGTGCTATAGTGACAACCTTTATATAGACACATGTTCATAAAGGCTGGTGTTTACAGTTACATGTGCTATATTGACGACCTCATGTAACTGCAAATAAAAGTCTTAATGAACATATGGTTTCTATATAAAGGTCGTCACTATAGCACATGTAACTGAAAACACAAGCCTTTATGAACATGTGTCTATATAAAGGTTGTCACTGTAGCACATGTAAATTAGTAACCGTAAATAAATAAAGGTTGTCACTTTAGCACATGTAACTGTAAACACAAGCCTTTATGAACATGTGTCTATATAAAGGTTGTCACTATAGCACATGTAACTGTGAACACTTGTCTTTATGAACATGTGGTTTCTATATAAAGGTTGTAACTATAGCACATGTAACTGTGAATAAAAGGCTTAATGAACATGTGGTTTCTATATAAACGTTGTCACTATAGTGCATCTAACTGTAAACACGTGTCGTATAAACATGTGGTTTTTATATAAAGGTTGTCACTATAGCGCATGTAACTGTGAACACTTGTCTTTATAAACATGTGGTTTCTAGATAAAGGTTGTCACTATAGCACATGTAACTGTGAAAAAAGGCTTAATGAACATGTGGTTTCTATATAAATGCTCTCACTATAGCACATGTAACTGTAAATAAAAATCTTTAATGAACATGTGATTTCTTTATAAAGTTGTCACTTGTAACACTGTGAACACAAGTCTAAATGAACATGTGGTTTCTATATAAAGGTTGTCACCATAGCACATGTAACTGTAAACACAAGTCTTAATGAACATCAAGTTGTCACTATAGCACATGTAACCGTAAATAAAAGTCTTAATGAACATCTGGTTTCTATATAAAGGTTGTCACTAGTAACACTGTAAAACGCAAGTCTAATTGAACATGTGGTTTCTATATAAAGGTTGTCACTTTAGCACATGTAACTGTAAATAAAAGTCTTAATGAACATGTGTCTATATAAAGGTTGTCACTATAGCACATGTAACTGTGAACACTTGTCTTTATGAACATGTGGTTTCTATATAAAGGTTGTCACTATAGCACATGTAACTGTGAATAAAAGGCTTAATGAATATGTGGTTTCTATATAAATGCTCTCACTATAGCACATGTAACTGTAAATAAAAATCTTTAATGAACATGTGATTTCTTTATAAAGTTGTCACTTGTAACACTGTGAACACAAGTCTAAATGAACATGTGCTATAGTGACAACCTTTATATAGACACATGTTCATAAAGGCTGGTGTTTACAGTTACATGTGCTATAGTGACGACCTTTATATAGAAAACACATGTTCATTAAGACTTTTATTTACAGTTACATGTGCTAAAGTGACAACCTTTATATAGAAACCACATGTTCAATTAGACTTGCGTTTTACAGTGTTACTAGTGACAACCTTTATATAGAAACCAGATGTTCATTAAGACTTTTATTTACGGTTACATGTGCTATAGTGACAACTTTATATAGAAACCAGATGTTCATTAAGACTTGTGTTTACAGTTACATGTGCTATGGTGACAACCTTTATATAGAAACCACATGTTCATTAGACTTGTGTTCACAGTGTTACAAGTGACAACTTTATAAAGAAATCACATGTTCATTAAAGATTTTTATTTACAGTTACATGTGCTATAGTGAGAGCATTTATATAGAAACCACATATTCATTAAGCCTTTTATTCACAGTTACATGTGCTATAGTGACAACCTTTATATAGAAACCACATGTTCATAAAGACTTGTGTTTACAGTTACATGTGCTATAGTGACAACTTTATATAAAAACCACATGTTTATACGACACGTGTTTACAGTTAGATGCGCTATAGTGACAACGTTTATATAGAAACCACATGTTCATTAAGCCTTTTATTCACAGTTACATGTGCTATAGTGACAACCTTTATATAGAAACCACATGTTCATAAAGACAAGTGTTCACAGTTACATGTGCTATAGTGACAACCTTTATATAGACACATGTTCATAAAGGCAGGTGTTTACAGTTACATGTGCTATAATGACGACCTCATGTAACTGTAAATAAAAGTCTTAATGAACATATGGTTTCTATATAAAGGTTGTCACTAGTAACACTGTAAAACTCAAGTCTAAATGAACATGTGGTTTCTATATAAAGGTTGTCATTTTAGCACATGTAACTGTAAATAAAAGTCTTAATGAACATGTGTTTTCTATATAAAGGTCGTCACTATAGCACATGTAACTGTAAACACAAGCCTTTATGAACATGTGTCTATATAAAGGTTGTCACTATAGCACATGTAACTGTGAACACTTGTCTTTATGAACATGTGGTTTCTATATAAAGGTTGTAACTATAGCACATGTAACTGTGAATAAAAGGCTTAATGAACATTTGGTTTCTATATAAACGTTGTCACTATAGTGCATCTAACTGTAAACACGTGTCGTATAAACATGTGGTTTTTATATAAAGGTTGTCACTATAGCGCATGTAACTGTGAACACTTGTCTTTATAAACATGTGGTTTCTAGATAAAGGTTGTCACTATAGCACATGTAACTGTGAAAAAAGGCTTAATGAACATGTGGTTTCTATATAAATGCTCTCACTATAGCACATGTAACTGTAAATAAAAATCTTTAATGAACATGTGATTTCTTTATAAAGTTGTCACTTGTAACACTGTGAACACAAGTCTAAATGAACATGTGGTTTCTATATAAAGGTTGTCACCATAGCACATGTAACTGTAAACACAAGTCTTAATGAACATCAAGTTGTCACTATAGCACATGTAACCGTAAATAAAAGTCTTAATGAACATCTGGTTTCTATATAAAGGTTGTCACTAGTAACACTGTAAAACGCAAGTCTAATTGAACATGTGGTTTCTATATAAAGGTTGTCACTTTAGCACATGTAACTGTAAATAAAAGTCTTAATGAACATGTGTCTATATAAAGGTTGTCACTATAGCACATGTAACTGTGAACACTTGTCTTTATGAACATGTGGTTTCTATATAAAGGTTGTC